>PISW01005858.1:77769-122779 GCA_004023785.1 Mungos mungo | reverse complement strand
GAAGGAAGGAAGGAAGGAAAGGAAGGAAGGAAGGAAGGAAGGCAGGAAGGAAAGAAGGCAGGAAGGAAAGAAGGAAGGAAGGAAGGCAGAAAGGAAAGAAGGAAGGCAGGAAGGCAGGAAGAAAGGCAGGAAGGCAGGAAGGCAGGCCAGCTGGGTTTATGACAGGGATCCCAAGGAATCTATAGATGGATTTGGGTAGTGCACCATCTTGACTATATCATCTTCCAGGCCATGATCACGGGATCCTTTCTGCTGATTGAGACCTTCTCTGATTTCTCTCAACTATGTTCATAGCTTTGTAGAAACCTTTTTACAACAAAATATACATACATGGTCATGAGCCAGTAGCTGGACGAGTCTGATGTGTGGAATGACGTCCAGCAATCCGCCAGAGGGGGTGGGGACAGTTGGGAGTCCAGCTCCACACCCAGCCTGCCCACTCTCTCTTTCTTTGTCCCCCTCCCAGCCTCATCTTCTTCACAGCCGAGCTAGAACTCAGCCACCCCTTTAGGATTCTGTGGTTCAATGTCGTCCTCACCATTTTCACTATTTACCAAAACCTGTTCAGACATCTCACTCCTCGCCTGTTGGACTCTGCTAGGAGACCGCAGCAGGTGGAAAGTGACATGAAGGATGGGGAGCTGGCGACTGGAGAAGAGACCCCCAGCTTCAACAAAGCAGACTTTTAAAGGAAAACAACACAAAACAAGAAACAAACCCGACTGGCCCAAACCACCCACCTCTCCTCCCAGAACCCGTGGACAGACACAGGGACAGCTGGCCTCACCCACAGTGCGAGCCTCCACCGCACTGTCCCTGGAGTCCCCTCCCTGTCTGAACTGTCCTGACGCTGGGAGGACGAACCTTCTCCAGGGAGGGGCTCTCGAAGCTTTCGATCTGGTTGTTCAGCTCCTTGCTCAGACGCAAGCTCCAATTGGAATCTCGAGTCCTCTTAAGGGAGTTTCTCAGAAACTGAGGAGGCAGAAGATGCCAGCCTGTTCTCTCCCAGGCTTCAGGAGGGCTGTGTGACCTTGAGTGGTGACTCACCCTCTCTTGGCCCCTTCCCCAATCTCTAGATTGCTTGGCCCATCTAACCCTGACCAGGGCTAACATCCTATGGGCCTAGGGGACAGCTGTGGCTCTGGGGCTGGAGAAAGGAGGGCCCCCCTGTGCTCCTTTCCAGAACATGTGGTTCCCCAGAATGGAAGGCTTTCTGGTCTTCCCTGCTGACAGATACAATTGTGGACATGCCTGGTCCCCCCCAAGTCTTCTCTGACAGAAGCAGGATGAATCCTCCGAGGACTCCTAGACCCTCCACATGCCGCCCCCACCAGGGGCCCTCCCGAGCACCGTGCACCGCTCCCCTCTCTCCCGGCCTGACCTCAGCAAGCTGCATCATGTCCTCACCTGAATTAGCATGTCCTCCCAGGCCTTCTGGTTCCAAGTAAACTGGGTGTGTTCTGCAGAAAGAAGGTCCACACGTGCTACTTTCTCCCCCTGCTGCCCTCTGGGTAGGCCTCCCTGGTCAGGCATTCGAAGCCCTCCGTGAATGGGCTCAGGACATGCTGCCGCTTCCCTCCCTACTCCAAGCCAGGTGATTAGTACTTGGAGAGGGGGCCCCAGGAGCCTCACCTTCCAGGTACTTGACCAGCACTGGGATCTCCAGCTCCCACGTGTCAGCCATGGAGGGCGCAATGCTCAGACTCAGGGTCCTCAGGAGGTTGAGCATGGCGATCCCACGGCCCTCCCCCTTGTAGGGAGATGACATCAGCACCTGGGGTGGAGGGAGAACCAAGACACTATTGGGGCCCTGTACAGAACTGGGCAGCCCCACCCAGGCACTTTGTTCCCAGAAAGGAGGTGAGGGACAAGATCTGGGGCTTTCTCCCCACTCCAGGCTTCTGCGTGCGGAGCTTAGATTAACCCAGAGTTAACCCAGGAGCAGAACGCATGCATGCGTGCAGGACCCGTAGGGGCAGGCGGGCCCTTGACAGTGTCCGGGGGTGCTTTGGGGCTGCTCAGAGGCTGAGCAGAGGAATGTGGGAGCCTGGCCTCAGTCAGCCCAGGGCACAGCCCGGGTGAGCCACTCACCAGGAGACGGGCCAGCAGTTTCTGGGGCGCGGGCAGATCCACTGAGGAAGAAGGAGATGTGAACCTGTGAAGCTGCCTGGCTGACCCAGGACACGCCCCGGGCTCCCACGCCCCTGAGAAGGGCTTTGCCCCCGAAGGCACTTATCCAACATCATCCAAAAGGTAAGAGGATGGGTTGGCACAGGGACCAGTGATCGGCCCATAAAGAGCATCATTTTAACTGGTCTATCCTAGGAAGAAGGGAGAATCGTGCTTGGACTGGGGCGTAGAAGAAGTCAGGGTTGGGCCCAGGGGAGATCATGAAGAAGATCCTTCACATTTTGCCATCCCTGGGTCCGAAAGGGCCCCTAAAGTCACACCTACCACCAGCAACGCCCTAGGCCCACAAGAACAGCCCCCTTGGAGCAGCAGTGTCACCCCACCCTTAGGTGGTGCCAGTCACTTCTTGGAGACTCTGACATTGACAGTGTGGCATCGGGTTTACAGAGGATGCCCACGGAACCCAGACAAGTCACAGGCAGAGAAAGGCTGAGCCTCCACAGGGCGAGGCCCTGGAAGGGGTGCAGGGGGAGGGGACAAGAGAAGTGACCTGCCAAAGGAAGCCAGGATAATTTTAACACCTCCTCAGATATGCTAAGGCGGGGGAGGGGGGCCTGGCCTGGCTGTCTGAACTCCTGGCTGCTTCCTGGAAAAGGGGGGGGGGAGGGAACACTGGGGGACATGGAGTGACCCCCCTGCCCCTTGGGCAGCCAGCGCAGGGGTGCTGCCCATCATGTCTGCTCTTGCCGGCCACATTGGTCTCCGCATCTTTGGTGTGCAGCTGGCGTTCAGCCAGGTTTGTGAGGCTGATGCAGATGGGGGTCAAGGCCTCAGTGTAATCTGTCTCCGTGATGTGGCACAGGAGCTGCAACCAGAACTCCTGGGTTGGGGGGAGAGGGGCAGGGTCAGCTGGGGCATCTGTGCCCATGCAAGGAGATCCGCCAGGCTCAGCCCACGGTGCCCGCCTGTGGGTGTTCAATGGCTATAGCTACCATTAATCTTCTCATTCTCTCTGTTATTAAGATAAGCCGTCCCCGGAACAGGGAGCATCCAGCCCGAAGTCTCACAGAACGGACCAAGATTCCCTCCTGAGGCTCTCATGGTAAATTTCTTCTACTTTGTGCTGTATCACATTGTATCACAATGAAAAGTTGACACATTTGTTTCCCTCTTAAGCTTGTGACCTCCTTGGAGTGACACGGAGCCCTGCAGTATAAGCCCTCATGTCTTCACATGCTAGGAACTCACTGGGATGCTTGTGGAATTAAACAATTAAAATCGTGTCTTCACACACACACACACACACACACACACACACACACACCTGGACTGAAGGGGCTTTAAGGTAATAGACGTGCTTCTGGCAATAAGTCAATGGGAGAAGAAACAGCACAGAGTTCTGGGCACGCGCCATTGCCTGCACCCTCCCTCCACCCCCACCGTCACTCCAAGCCTGGTGTGGGACAGACATAAACCAAGCTGTCAGCTGCAGGGGATCACTCACATTGGTCATCCCACTGACGGAAGAGGTTATGATCCTCACGGTGTCCATGGTGACTTTGTGGACCATCTTCTCCTCCAGGTCCCTCTGATAAAAGCTCTCTCGGCGACTGGTCTGGAAGGCAGAACCGGGGGGTCCTTGCTCGTGGGCTGGTGGGGGTTTGCTGCAGCCTTTGGTGTGGTCTCCTCGCCTCCACGAGGCCCCATGCCCGGGTTTTCTGGATTCCCTGCCGGGTGTGATGGCACACACCTTTACCTCCAGCTTACTGTGTGTCCCTGTGCTTGTGTCATGGACACAGACCCACGCAGGTCAGGTTCAAGCACAGACACCGCAGGCAGATTATTTCGTCCATGCTTTGGAAACTGCTTCCAAAGTCCGGCCGCACCATGGTCTGCCTATCAGGGTCACTCACCAGTTTGTAGGCGGAGAGAGTCAGCTGTACAGACACGTACTTCAGGCCCCAGCCTTTGATCCTGTCCTGGTGGCCAGACAGCACCAACTGGCCGATAATGCGGAGAATAGCCATCCTCACCTGTGGGGACAGGGCAGTGGGCAAGCCGGGGACTCGGATGGGCTCCGAGAGAGGGGGGCTCAGCATCTAACACCGAATCCTGTGATGTGAGACGGCCAGAAATCGGGGGTGCTCTGGGTGGGAAGGAGCCTCGGGGGCTCCTGCCCACTCAGCCCCCCACCCCCTGCCTCACCCAAGGGCTCCCAGTCTGCAGCAGGCCCACCCAGGAACCTTATCTGCGCCCTCCAGAGACACGAGCACACTCCTTTCTAGAGAGGCCGTCCTCAGGCAGCCCTGGTGGGGGCAGCCTCTCTTCTCCTGGGCTCCCCCAGGCTCGGGCTCGGGCTTGCTACGTGAGGGCAGCACAGAACGATTCTCTCTTCCCTCGACAGCCTCCAGGTTTTGAAAACGGACTGGCCTAAATCTCCAGCCCAGATCCCACCCCCCATGCCCTCTAGACGCTCGCCCTGCTGGACGTGCAGCAGCCTCCAGGACCTACGGCCAGAACTGAAGCTACATTCCAAGGTGGCCGTGGCTACAGTAGGGACTGGGTTCTGGGGTTTTATTTCAGCCTTTGTTTGGAAGGTGCAAGGTGTATTCCTCAGCGGCTTTTTTCACATGTAATAAAGGGTTTCCAAAACCCTCGGGCAGCCGAGCAGCTCTGGACGAAGCTGGCGTCATGCAGCCTCTCCTCTGTCCAGGGTGCTGACTGGGCCCCTTCATCGGGAAATTCCGGGTCCTGGAGGAGCCCTGTGGTCTTGCTCCGGCAGGCCTCACACTCCTCCAGCCCTGCTCAGCGCTGGCCAGGAAGCCAGATTTTCCACAAACGGTCTCAGGCAGGCAGCACCCCCCGCCCCAGAGAGGAGGGGAGGCCACCCACAGGACTTTCCTCTGTCTCCCCCTCAGAACACCCCAAGCACCATCCCCTTCCGGGTCTCTGCCCTGTTACCTTGAAGCGGCTGTCGGAGAGGGTGCTCTTGACCACCCGGGTGGCCAGGCAGATGGTCCTGGCATCCATCCTGGGCTCTGAAAGAGAACACCAGTCTGGAGGGCCACCGGCCTCAGAGCCGGGCTCCGAGGAGCTGCCCGGGACTCCCAGAGCAGCACGTCTGCCCCCCACCTTCTGCCAGATGCCAGGCGTCAGCTGGCTCATCCACACCGTGCCCCCTGGGAGCCTCCGACTCCGGCCACAGCTCAGGGGCACCTCCCTCAGAAGCCTCGCTGGGCTCCTCCCTGTCCCCCCAATGTCTGTCCCCCACCCCCAGCTGGTGCCAGGGGAGGGCGTCGTTTTTATGCCTCCCTCCCTTGGCCTCTGCTTTGTGATTCTCCTTGGAACCCAGCTAGACTCTCCTTGAGAGCAGGGTCCCCACCTACTATCACTTTAGTGCCTTCAGGTGGGAACGCGGGGGGCTGAGCACATGGGGGCTGGACACGAGGGGCACGTGCCCAGGCTGCTGAGCACAGCAGTGCAGAGCCTGGGCTATGGTGCCAGGCTGCCTGGGTTCAGATGCTGTGTCTGTCACGTCCCAGCTACATGACCTCAGGTGAATTCCTTAGCCCCCTCCCCGTGTCTCAGTTTCCCTCCTTTTAAAATTCGGGTAATAACAGTACCTCTCTCACAGAGCCTCTGGGAGCAGTAATGAGCCAACACAGTGCTTGGGACACAAGACGTGCTTCGTAAGTGTCTGTCAGTCATAGAATTGATGACAGTCGATTCGGGGAGGAGGAAGATTAAGAGAGGTAAGAAAGAGGGGCGCCTGGCATCTGAATCCTGATATCAGCTCAGGTTGTGATCTGTCATGGGATGGAGCCTTGCACCAGGCTCTGTGCTGACAGCATGGAGCCTGCTTGGGATTCTCTTTCTCTCTCTCTCTCTGTCCTTTCCCCCACCAAAATAAATAAAGAGAGAGAGAGAGAGAGAGAGAGAGAGAGAGAGGAGAGAGAGAAGAAAGAGCCATGAGAAGGTTCTGGAAAGGTCCAATATGGACAGAATTACAGTTGGGTGCTCAAGTGGACACTGCACTGAAGGCTAGATGTCACTACTACTACTGGTGGAAGAAAGGGACGAAATCAGGACAAGAGGGAAGTAGCAGGTAATCAGGCACTAAAGGAGCATGTCACAAGGTTGAGTTTTTATCTGCAAAACAAACTTTTTTCTGATTTTAAAAATGTGTTCATTGCAAAATTAAAATAAAAGGTAAGCACTCAACAGTTTGTGTCCTTCTAAACTCACTGAGGCAAAATGAAGCATACGGATTTCTTGCAGGTAATCAAGGCCATGCTCTAACTATTGGCCCACGCTGTACTACTGCACTTAATACAGAGAGGGCTTCTTTTCCATGAAAAAATATAGATTGACCATATTTTTTATGGTTGAGTAATAGCCTACTATGTGTATATACTATTGTTCATTCCAGAAATTCCTTATAGAAAAACAAGTAGGGTGTTTCTAATGTTTTGCTCTTATGAGCGATGTGCTAATGAACGTCATTGTCCAGTTACCTTCCGGCACTTATATCCTTCAGAGAATTGTCAAAAAGTTGGATTGTTGGGCCCAAGATTTAGTCCTTATCCAACTGAGCATCCAGAATGCTTTATCAACTTACACGCCTGTCGATGATGTACCAAAAGCTTAGTTTCTTATTTTTTAGCCCAGGGATTAGCGATGTATAACCCACAGGCTAAATCCAGACCAAATCCATTTTCGTAAATAAAGTTTTATTGGCACACAGCCCCACGGTGCAGTTTATGACTGCTTTTACACAGTTGAGTAATTGTCACAGAGATCATATGGCCTATACCGCCAAAAATATGTTTACGATCAGACATTTTAGAGAAAAATGGCGAGGCCAACTCTCGTCATTACTATCTCTGTCCATCAGATAAATTTGTTTTTTTTTTTTAAGAGAAGGGTTTACTGTCAGCAGAATGTGCTTCATGTGAAGTTGCCCAGTCTGTGCACTGCACAAGGCACCAGCTGAAGGGCTGAACAGGAGCGGCCATGCTCTTCTCACCAAATCACGAACCCGCGGGGCCACATGCTCCCAGCAAGGGGTGTCGTGTGCCCGTTGGCACAGAGGCGCTGTCTGAGCCACTGCCTCGGTTGGGGACAGTATTTCCCTTTGGATATCAGGGCCAGGGTTACAGTTTGGGCTTAGAATCAGGACTTTTGGCTCTGATTGGGCACTGGGATTTAGAATCCGGACTTTCAACAGTCTTGGGACAGTGGGGTTTTAGGGCGACACCTACATGATACAACTAGCCTTTACATAAAGCCTTTGATTTAGCTTTTAGGGGGTAGTTCTCTGATCCAGATTAAAAGTTAGAAATTCAGACTCAGGTGGAAGCCAGGATTCAGGGTTTGAGGACACAGCTGGGGGGACACAGTGCTCGTTAGGTTCAGGCATAGAAAACGTGAAGCAACAGAGAGCTGTGGCCGTCCTTAGTGTCTACAAAAGAGGAAGTACTGAAGGTCCGGACACGCGTGAGACGGCTTCCCCTCACTCCCGCCCCGCCTCCCGGCCCTGCTCACCATCCGCGCTCACCACTGCCCTAATCAGGGTCAGCGTCCCCACGCGGATGGCCTCCTTGCTTATTTCCATCTGACCGAGGAAGAACTTCATCAGCTCCTTGGGGTAGGACCGGGCTGCAGGGAGAAGACTGCTTTAGTTATGTCCCCTCTGGGCCAGATGGAGCCAGAGGAGGCAGCCCCAAGCCCAGGCCTCTCGGGGCGGGGGAGGCAGGGACTCCCGGCTCCCGCGCACAGCCGACCTGGGGGGGAGCCTCACCGAGGGCTATGAAGCAGTGCACGATCTCCGCCAGGTTTTGGCTGCTATACCGCTGCTGCGCTGGAGCCTTGGCACACACCTGGGAAGGGGGCGTACAGGGACGGTGGTGAGATCACAGCCAGAGACGGGATGCAAGCGCAAAGGCGGCCCAGCCGCCCGGTGGCAGAACTGCGTGGGCAACCAATGCCTCGTACCCACCCGCCGTGGGATACTAGGTGGGGGCTCCACAGCCTCGCTGCCTGCCACAGCCCACTCCCCGCCACTCCACCCTGAGCATGCTGGTGCCCGGCCAAGCTCGCCGGCCTCACCTGGACGTGCAGCTCCGTGAAAATGGTGTGTAGTTGCATTTGGGGGACTGGGGTGCTGGTGGTGACCGACATTTCCAGGATCTGCCTCAAGACCTGCGAGGGATGGGCCAGTGGTTCAGGGTCAGTTAACTCTAGACTCCTGTGACTCAGAGTGGCCTTCAGCCGGCGGTATCAGCATCTCCTCGGGGAGCTAGTTAGCAATGCGCCTCTCAGGCCCTTCTCCAGACCTGCCGAATCTGACCCTGCATTTCCACAAGCCCCAGGCAATTCCTATGCGCAGTACAGCTTGGAAAGTGCTGTGCTGGGCCACTGAGCATGGCATTCAAGGCCCTCTTCTCTTTCTCTCTTATCTACCCGGAGGTGAATCTCATTCTTTAGCCAGAGTGATCGACAGACGGCACCCTAAATCTATCTCATTAATTTCTGCTCCTTGTTATAGCTGAGGACCACGCCTCATCTGAAGATGAGTGAGCCCCCTTACAGCCCGGGTCACGGGAACACTGCCAAGACTCCAACTCACGGCAGGTTAAGGGCTGTCAATGGGCTAAAGGGTCCCCTGAAAAGTCATGGACACCCAGAGCCTCAGAATGTGATCTTATTTGAAAATGAGGCTTTCCAGGGGCTCCTGGGGGGCTCAGTCGGTGAAACGTCCAACTTCGGCTCAGGTCATCATCTCACAGTTTGTGAGTTCGAGCCCCGAGTCGGGCTCTGTGCCGACAGCTCGGGGCCTGGAGCCTGCTTTGGATTCTCTCTCTCTGCTCCTCCCCTCCTCATGCTCTCTGTCTCTCAACAGTAATTAACCATTTTTAAAAATGTTTTTAAGAAAACGAGGCTTTCCAGATGTCATGAGGTAAGGGTCTGAGATGAAATCATTCTAGATTTAAGACGGGTCTGAGGTTCAACAACCAGGGTCCTTATACGAGGAGAAGACACAGAGAAGAGACCACGTGAAGATGGAGGGGGACAATGGATGGATGCAGCCACCAGCCAACCAATGCCTGGGGCCACCAGAAGCTGGAAGAGACAAAAAAAAGAAAAAAGGATTCCTCCCCAGCGCCTTTGGAAGGAGCGGCCCCTGGAACTGAGACACTACGTTTATGCTGCTTGGAGTCTCCCACCTGGTGGTTCTCTGCAATCGCAGCCCCTGGAAACTAACGCAACGCGCAGCCTCCCCGCGGTCTCCAAGGCCCTTTGGGATCTGGTCCCTTCCACCCGGAACAGCAGTGTTTGTTTCTTGAAAATCCAGTGGGTGCGGAGCCCCACCTCCTACCCCGGTGGCGGCGCCGCCCGGGACCCCCGCCCGCGGCCTCGCACCTGCGTGACGAACAGGGCCTCCAGGCCGCGCCGGTACTCCGCCAGCAGCAGGGGGATGTAGTCATACAGCTGGTCCCGAAGGTCGTCGTTGGGCAGGAGAAGGCTCAGCATGGGCTTCAGGGACTTGATGACCCCCAGCTTCACCTGCCACAGGAGCCGGGAGCCCCAGCAAGGCCCAGGGATGTCACCCCATCCAGAGAGTCCAGGACACGTGACAGAGAGGACTTGGGGGTGGTCGGGGCCCGCCCAAGACCCCACAGGCAGGCAACGAGGCCGGACTGTCCCTGCAAGTCCCCGCTCTGTCTATTGGGAGAACCTCTCAGTGCCTCGGTTTCCTCATTTGTAAACAGTCCTACAGCACAGAGTTGATGTGGGAATCGCCCCTTGAGGTAAAACGCACCGTAACAGGGACCCTCCTCCTTTCTCCAGCCAGCGCCCTGGGGGCCCCGGGCCTGTGCGGGTCAGCTCCTCCGCTGTTCGGGTCACTGTCTCTCTGGGGTTCTGGGAATGAGTCTGGACCCAGTGGTCTCTCAGCCCTCCTCGCCACACAGGCCGGGGAGCCATGACCTGGGGGAGGGGACCACAGGACCCCCTTCCCCCGAGCAGGGTGCTCCTCACCTCAGGGTTGTGGTCCCTGAGCCACACAGTCACGAAATAGCGATACATCGGGAACAGCTTCACGGCAAACTGATCCTCGGTCATCACGGGGTACACACTGTCCTCTAGATGCTTCAGGTAAAACTGCACCGTCTCACAGAAGGTCTCCATGGCTACGGAGCAGGAGGGGCGCAGTGAGCCCCAAGGCGCAGGAGCTGGACAAGACCTCCCATGCCCCCCCCCTTCTGTAACCAGCACATGAGGTGGCCTCAGACAGCCCAGAAAATGCCTTTCTTCAGCCCGTGCTCTCTGCCCTTCCAAGTTTTATTAGACATGTGTAAGGGGGGGTCGTAAGCATACAGGTGGGTCCAGGCCCCGCTCCTTGAGATTCACATACAGGGGTCAAGGGTAGGATATGACTCCTTACAGCCCGAGGACTGTCCTGCAAAGGGTAGTGAGCACATTCTGCCTTATTCTTCTCAGGTATCAGGGATTTGGGACCCACAAAAGCACTTAAGATATCAACACCTGGGCCGGGGCGGGGGACTGGTGGCTCAGTCGGTTGAGCATCAGACTTCCTCTCAGGTCATGATCTCACAGTTCATGGGTTTGAGTCCCACATCGGGCTCTGTGCTGACAGCTCAGAGCCTGGAGCCTGCTTTCGATTCTGTGTCTCCCCCTCTCTCTGCCCCTCCTCTGCTCACACTCTCAAAACAAACATTAAAAAAAAGAGGGGTGCCCGGGTGGTTCAGTCAGTTGAGCATCTGGCTTCGGCTCAGGTCATGATCTCTCGGTTCACAGGTTTGAGCCCTGCATCGGGCTCTGTGCTAACAGCTCAGAGCCTGGAGCCTACTTTGGATTCTGTGTCTCCCTCTCTCTCTCTGACCCTCCCCTGCTCATCCTATCTCTCTCTCTCTCTCTCAAAAATAAATAAAACATTAAAAAAAATGAAGGAAGGAAGGAAAGAAAGAAACAAAGAAAGAAAGAAAGAAAGAAAGAAAAAAGGAAAAAAGAAAGAAAGGAAGAGAGAAAGGAAGGAAGGAAGGAAGGAAGGAAGGAAGGAAGGAAGGAAGGAAACAAACCCGGGGGGGGCAAGGAGATCAGACTGTAAACGGCATCAGAGACCAGCCCCGGTCAGGCCCCACATAGAGCCGCTTTCCCAGGCCTCCTCTCCTGTGAAAATCCCACCATGCTTCTCCTGAAGGATGAAGCGTCCTCCTGACAGGCTTGAAACAGGGCCGGCTAAACCGAGTCACAGTGACAACTTCCTCCCGCTGAGCCGTGTCCCCATGGAAGCACTGGCCACAGTTCAGCCGCCTGTGCCCCCCGAGAGCCGAGCAGGGACCCCACGAAGCGGGAGATTGGACAAACGCTTGGGAATAAAGGAACATCCCACCTCCTGGTGAGCAAGCCCCTCCAGCCCGTTTGCCCGACCGCCGTCCCGCACCCTGGGGGCCCCACCCGCGTCCCAAGCAGCCACGCACCGCTGCAAATTGCCAGGCGTATCTTGGCTTCGTTGGCGAGTCTCAGCATCGTGAAAATGGTGGCCAGTGTGATGCCCATGTACGGCATGAACTCAAACACTGCGCAGTGGGGCGAGAGGTGGCAGGGAGTCGGGGGCGGGTCAGCAGGGACAAGGCCAAGAGGACAAGCCCGCCTCCTGCCACCTCCAGCCCCCCCTTGGAGCAGAGCGAATGGCTGGGGCTGCAGGATAAAGTGCAGAAGTCTGTGGGGAGTGCAAGGAGCAAGCGGGGAACAGGTGAAGGGGAGAAAGCAGGACAGGAAGGAGATGGGGAACAGGAGACAGAGGAGGAAGAAGAGGAGGAGGAGGAGGAAGAAGAAGAGCCGAGACAGAACCACAGGGAGGAGCCAGCAGAGCAGAAAGTCAGGAAGGGGAGACTCAGCTCCTGGATAGACGCCTGGCTCTTTCTTTATGTCCCACAAATGTCCTTGAGCAAAAAGACCCAGGGAGACAGCCGGCAAGAAAGAGGGACCAGAAGAAGGCAAGAGGCGGGCAGAGAAAGGAAGGAAACTGAGAGATGGGCTAAGACCCTGGGAGGAAGGCCCCCTGCACCTGGCCTCCAACTCCGCATCTGCCCACCAGCCGGCCACCTGGCCCCTCCCCTCAGACGTCCCAGAGGAAGGTGAACTCAGGGCACCTGCCTCACAGCCAGCTGCTCACACCTGAACCCTGGGAGCCTTCCTTGGCTCCTCCGTTTCTTCCTTCACCTCCAGCATGCAATTCAGCAAGTCCATCAGCTGGAGCCTCATTTATCTCGCCCGTCTGTGCACCCCTCACCAAATTCGCCCCAGCCTGAGCCACCATCGCCTCTCATGTACACCCCTCCTACCCTTCTCCATCCACACAACAGCTAGAATGGTCTTTCTGGAACCTACACATCACAGGGCAACCCTGCAGCTTTCCAGGGCTCTCAAAGTCCGGACTCTCCCACCCCCACCAGCCCCTGCCAGCCTCTCCAACCCCACTTTACACCATCTCCCCTCACCCTAACAACAGCCACAGTGACCTCTCGGTTCTTCAGAGAAACCAAGCCTTTTCCTGCCTCAGGGCCTTTGCACATGATGTTCTCCATGCAGAATGCCCTCCTGCCTCTGGTTCTTCACACAGATACCATCATCTTATCCTATCAGGTCACAGCTGAAATGTCGCTGCCCCAGTGAGGGCTCCACAGAGGTGAGGTCCCCTCCTTCCTGATCTCAGACAGCCTCCAGGATGTTCTCTACACACCACATGTCATCTCCTATGACGGTGGCCGGTTTTCCTGATTACTTGTTTGCCATCTTTATGGAGGCGGGACCAAGCACTCTGTACTCCCTGCCAGGTGCGGCAGGAGCTCAGCACCTGCCTGTGGAATGAGGCGAGGAGGGGAAGGGGTAAGAGGGAAAAGAGACGAGAACGGGACCTGCAGGGGAGAGAGGTTTGGAGAAAGAATGACAGAGGAAGGAAGGGACAGAAATGAGAGGCAAGAACTCCGAATCTTAACAGCTGCGGGAGACGCGGAAATGGAAAGAAGGAATGCCAGAGAAAGGGAAGATGGGGGGAGGGGGGGTGGTGAACTAGGAGACTGGGATTAAGGCGAGCAAGTCTTGGGGTGAGCACTGGGCCACGCATGGACTCATCGGTACCTATATTCCACACCTGAAACTAATATTATGCTGAAATTAAAAGAAAACCTTAATAAAAATTAAAAAGCTAGCAAAGAGAGAAATGGGACTGGCCAGAGGAGAGAGAGGCAGTGACCTGAAGCGAGCGCCAGGCCAGGCGCGCGGCCAGACCCCGGGCTGAGGACCCGCGGGCGCCTACCATTGCCATTGGCCAGCTTGGCCAAGGTGATGATGACAAACTCGTCCGCGAGGCTGAGGGGCTTGAGGTGGTGCTGCATGTCGTACATGACCAAGCTGAAGTGGTTTCGGGACAGAGCCACCAGCGTGTCACTGGCCACCTCTGCTGTCACGTAGTCCTCTGTCTGCAGGGGATGGGGGAGGGCGCATGGCTCCGCCATCCAATTGGCTGTCATGAAAACCTTCCTGCCGCATCTCTGCTCCAGCCCCCTGGGCCCCTTGGGCTCCGCCTCTCCTTGCCACCCGCCCCCCTCAAGTCACTGGACCAGGGCCTTACACATCCCCCCGGGGCCATCAACATCTCAGCCTCTGGGAGAGGGGCAGGGGGCGGGGCTCCACTACCTCCAGGTTCTCCCTCATCTCCTTGGAGGCGATGGCGACCAGCCTCTGGACGCCCTGCTCCTCCAGCTCCCCCTCCTGCTGGATGATCTCCTGGAGGATGTTGTAAATGTTCACTTTGCGCTGGGTGGAAATCTGGGAAACAGTTACGGGCGGTGGGAAGAGCCTGGACCAGGCCGTGGCGCCTGGGATGGACCCAGCCCTGCCCCCAGAATAGTCTGCCATCGCCTCCCCCCACCGTCCCTCCTCCCATATACCTGTGACTGATTTACAAGATATGTGTATGTGAACTTTGTCGCGTTTCTGGTTTCTGGCACAGAGCTCCTAAAACTTTGGGAGTTTCCTAAGTGAGGAGAGCTTTGAAGGTGTCCTCCGGCACATTAATGAGGTGACTTGGAAAACCCCTAAGTGGGGGTGGGCATCCCTTTCTGCTGAAGAGGGTTGTAACTTTCCCGTCTTGGAGTGGGGGGAGGGGTTGGAATCCACATGCAGTCGCCACAGCCAATGATTCCATTAACTGTGCCTCTGTAATGAGGCCTCGGTAGATGGTAGATCAGGGCTCAGAGAGCTTCCTGGCTGGTGCACACCGGGGGATTCTGGGAGAGTGGTGCAGCCCAAGAAAGCACGGACCGTCCGCACCCTTTCCCCACGGCTTCCCCATGGCTTCGCCTCCATCGGGCCCCTGCGGAGTGCTGGCCTTCAATAATAAACTCGTCATCTCGGGAGTAATCCGTCCCTGCCCTCTAGCAAACCAACCACACTCAAGGAGTGAGTTCTCTGGCCGGTCAGTCGGAGGCGCAGGCGACAAGCAGGCGTGGCGGGAGTCCTGTGGGACTGAGCCCTGAACCTGTGGGATCTGCTGCTGTCTCCAGGTGGATGGGTCAGGAGCGAGCTGAACCGTAGGACAGCCCGCTGGTGCGCGCGAACCACTGGGGGTGTGGGGGAAACCCCGCACGCACTGGAACTGTTTCGGAACGATTCATACCCAAGTCCGGCGGCTGTGCTCGCCCTCTGCGAGCCGCCCAGGAGTCAGGCCCAACCGTCCCACCTCCGCCCTCCCCGCATCGGACTCGTCCAACTGGCCCCGGCGGTGTGGCCGCAAATCTGTCCGGCACCGTCAGCGAGAGGAGTCTCAAGTGGTCAGAGCGCGTGATCCTCCACACACGTGTCACCGGCCCACTTGAAAGTCCACGAAAGGACTCTGCCCTGCCCCTCGCCCTGGCAGGGGAGCACTTGAGACCCGACCATGTGCCACTTGCTCTATTTTGATTCCTAGCTAGCCTTATGGCCGTCTTAAATGACCCCGTTTAAGGCAGAATCGGGCAAATAGCCTGTACTTCCCAGACCACGCCTGGAGACCAGCAACTGAAAATAACTCGTATTGAATCAGGTCTGACAAGCTGCTCTTGAAGAATGAGTGTGGGCCGTTTACTTGGGGGCCATTGCCTGCAAAGCCCTTGGAAAGGGGCCCCCTCTGGGTGGGAGGGAGGCCACTTCCCATCAGCCCAGAGGCCTCGGAGAAGGCACCTCAAGAAGAAAGGAATTCACTCAAATTTACATGTTCTCCTCCTGAAATGTGCTCCAGAGAGGCATGGCCTAGCAAATGACCGAGGCTTCTACACTCCAATCAGAGATTCCTAGTGAAAACCCCTGGAAGGAAGGCAACCGGGGGGGCCTTAGCTGTCCAGAACGGCCTGGCCCTGGACCAGGGTCCCTCGATCTTTTTTTTTTTAAGGTGCTTCCTAAAGAGCCTCCTTAGACATTTTTTCCTAATTCCACCCACTACCCATGAAGCCTTAAATCCATGAGTATGTTACATATATGTTTATGTGCTATATGCATCTCTGTACTTTATACCAAAAACAAGGTAAGGTTTTCGTCAATGAATCCGTTTTATCTGCTTGGGGACCGTATCCCCCCCGTGGGAAATGCGTGCTCCAGGTTTTCAAAGAGAACTCAAGGACACCTGGAGGCTTAGTGAACACTCTCTCGGCACCTGGCACACAGCCAGGTAACTGTTAGTAAGAACAGCCTGCCCCGTGATCAAGGGGCATCTGTGGAGAATATTTATGGTCACAAGGCAAAAACTGTCGAAGGCTTGGAAATGGGCATAAAACAGGCACCAGAGGAGGTCCTGGCACTGTCTGGGGCCCCTCAAGGGTTAGGGGGCCTCAAGCGGGCACGTCCTTGATCTCACATGATTGTTAAGACTATCTCACGGCTCCCTGGGGATAGAAACTCAGTCCTAGGAAACTGATATTAATGCAGATGCTTCCTCATAGCAACAAACACCATTGCTGCTCCTGGCAATGTACATGAGTTTTTTCGGGTAAAGAACATCAATCTCTATAAGGAAAATTCTCATTTTAACAGATTTTGACATGTTGCTGGTTCCTTCACTATTTCATAAAGAGCTGAAATCTTCAAAACAGATTAATTTTTCAAAGATGCCGATGTGTCTATTGTCTATTTATTGCCACTGAGTATGGATGAGAGAGCGTGGGGCAGGCTGAGGGCAAAGTCCAGGCTGCCAGCAGCCCTCACCCCCGCCAGCTGGGACATGTGTGGTTTTCCTCGGACTGGCTGCCCAGGAACAAGGGAAAGGAAAGGAAGCAGATGGTTGACTGGTAGAGATCGTGGTCATGTAGGACACTCATTCAGGTTACGGAGAACTTACTAAACTGCAAGAAAAAGGCCTGATCTCCAGAAACCTATAGCCTCTGTTTCCTGGAGCCCTAATACCACCCTCATCAAGATGTAAGGGGGCTTAATGCCATGGTGTGTGGGAAGCAGAGGCAAGTGAAAAATTAGATTCCCTTACTGCCTGCAGCCCGCTGACGA
This sequence comes from Mungos mungo, assembly GCA_004023785.1. Lineage (NCBI taxonomy): Eukaryota > Metazoa > Chordata > Mammalia > Carnivora > Herpestidae > Mungos > Mungos mungo. The sequence continues at coordinate 106,087 of PISW01005858.1, read as the reverse complement.
GTCCTTGAGACAGGCAGAGTGACCTCCCTCCAGGACCCCCGTTACCTCGATTATGACCCTTCGCCAGGAGCAAAAGGGAATCTGGGCTCAACATCATCCTGACCCCCAGGATCCTGGGAGTCCACGTTAGCATGTAAAAATTCCTTTATCTCAACTCCCCCAAGATATATGCGGGAATTGATTCATACTCCAAGCTTATGGCCCCTGATATACGTCTGAAGGGCCTCATGACTGAGGTGTTACTAACGGTAATAAATGCCGTTTTCCTAGCAGCAGCCAGCCCCTCAAGGTCCTGGAAACCTTGCTTCCAAAATTCCTTAGAGACTTACTCTATCCCTAATTCCTTTCCGGTCTGAGGGTATATAATGAGCTACCTGTCTGTCACAACGCCAGCACAGGCTCTTTCTGCCCACAGATCCTGTCCCCGTGTTTTAATAAAATCACCTTTCTGCACCAAAGACATCTTCAAGAATTCTTCTTGACATCAACTCCGAACCCCCCCCTCCATCAACCCAAAACCTTGTCAATTATGGCCTGCGTATTAATCATGTTCTTAAATGTTTTATATCTCCTGACATCTTGGGGCCTCGCTGACCCTGGAAAACTACAGAAACGCCAGCTGACCAGAACCTGCACCAACCACCTCCGGAATCAGGCTCTCACCCTGGGGGCCACTATCCCCCTGCCCCTACTTACCCCAGAGCCATGTGCCAGACAACCGGGGCCAGCCCTGATGCCCAGAGCCCACTGACATTGTTCACAGTGGACCATCCTAAGCCTCCTCACCCTGCCCTGCCCCACCCCCCCAGAGACCACAATATAGACTCTTGCCCAGATTTCCTCCTCCCTCCCTCTGTCTCCTGGCCAGCCCTGGCGCTTGCTCACGTAGCCCTGCATGATATGGCCTGTTCCCACCCCACCTCCACCCCTTGAGTGCTGGCATCCACATGAATAATAAGACCCACATTTTAGAAGTCTGTTACAAAACACTTTGCTTATCTATGCTCCCCGACACCCGCTCACCTTCCTCACAGCAGCCACACCTCTTTCTACCAAATCAAGCTTTCCCTAAAGAATTCCTGCAAAGACCTCCCGTGCTTCCCAGCCCCAGCAGTTCTCACAGTGTGGTCTCCAGGCCTCCAGCCTCAGCGTCACCTGGGAAGGTGTTAGAAATCCCGATTCCCAGGCCACCCCCACAGACCTACAGAATCAGTAACTCTCGCGGCTGGGGGCCCAACCATAGCAAACCCTCCATGGGATCCTGATGCTCTGTTCCAAACTCTGCCCTGCCTTGCCCAGAGTGATTTCCCATCGCACGGCCCATCACTCCCTCCTAGGCCCCCCTCCCCCTCCTAACCCCAGCTAACCAGTCCCCCGGCTGGCCCAGCATCGCTGCACCTGGCTGCCCCGTGTCTTGGCTGCCCCGAGTCTCCTGCTTCACTCCTTCAACATCTTTGTAACTATGTTCACTAGGACAAGGGCTCCCAAACCCGCTGTGTTGGAATAAGGCAGCTTTTCAAAAATCACGAAAGCCCTGGGCCCCTGTGGGTCCTCTGAGTCAGAGCCTCACAGCCTTGCCCATGTCTGCACCCCAGCAGCTGGCCCCGTGCCTGCGATGGTCAGTAATGTGTGCTGCCTCATGGGTGGCCGGGCGCCAAGGGGCGGCTGAAGGTGAGCGGGCCCTACCTCGGGCACCTGCAGGCAGCGGACGAGAGCGTTCATCACCGCCGAGGGCTCGGAGGCGGCCTTCTCCGTGATTATCACCGAGGCCAGCGTCTTCCGCATGTCAGGACCTGCCCCCGCGGCAGTGTCCGTCTTCGCCAACCCGCTGTCCATGATGTTGAGGAGGTTTGTGACTTGTTGGAAAGTACCTGAGACAAGGTGGCCCGGGGGTGGTGTTGAGGTGGCCGTCACCGGAGGTGTCCCGCGCCCAGGCCTTCCTGACAACGCCACAGCCGGGGAGGCCATGCTAGTGCCATGACTAGGCAGGGCCTCCCCGTCCCCGTGCAGACAGAGTGAGACCTAGGCTGGGACCCGCCCTCACGGAGTGGGTGGCCAGGACAGGACGGGACAGGAATGCAGGGGTGGGGCCGACTTTCTTACCTCCATTGTCTGGTTCCAGGGGTTCTAGGTCCTCCGTTGCCTCTGACGGGCCCTCATTGGAGCCTACCTCTGCTTCTGTCATCTCCTCAAGCTCTTCTGAGACAAGCTCTGTAAAATCGTTGGCTTGTCGACACACCCTAAGACGGCCCCTGGTGAGTCCCACCCTGAGTACTCCTCTCCCCTTGAGTGTGGGCAGAACCGGGACTTGGTTAGACCCGTGTTCTAACCAGTAGACTGAGGCCTGGGTGACAGGAAGCCATTCTCTTGGTCACATGTTCTCATAGGAGCCTCTGTGTCCTGGCGGACTGGAGAGGGAGTCTCACGCTAGCCTTGAAAAGTTAACAGCGTGACATAAACTGCCTGTGGAAGGGACCCTGTGGCAAGAAATGGAGGACGTCAACCCTCCAGCCACATAAGTTTGGAAGAGAACTAAGCTCCAGAAAGGATGTGGCCCCACCAAGTCCTCGAATGCAGCCTGTGAGACCTCCCAACTCCTGACCCATGGAAATGGTGTCCCATGATAGATGAGTGGTGTTCTAAGCCACCAACTTGATGTCACTTATCACACAGCAGTTAACTTGGTTAAGAAGGGCCCTTCCTCTCCTCCCTCGACACCGAACACTAATGATCGATGAGGAATCCATCTCCACCGGCCTCGCTGCTCCTCTCGAGGAGGTCTCGCAACATCAGCAGCCCCTCAAGGGCTGACAAACAACACTGACATCAAAATGGAGGACTGAACGCTCACAGATCCATTCTCCCCTGGACCAGAGCTCCCCAGCCTGAAACTGCACCCCTCAGCTCTTCACCATCCTGAGCTCTTTGCCTCTCGGGAATCCTTTAAAGAGCTACACTGGGACCTAACGACTGACCTTTTCTCGGAGTGCTCTCCTGGATGGGACAAAATACACCACAAGGACGGGACACCTAATACACATCAAAGGCAACGTGGACAAGGGCAGGTGGGTCGTCAAGGAACTGGAGCTTCCTTGGCTTCTTGGTCGTAATGTAGGTGAGGAATAGGTCTCTTGGCAGAGTGGGAAGGTTTCGCTAGAATCATCACCGTTAGGTCGCAGACCCTTGGAACTCTGAGATCTAACTGCCTTCCTGAGTCTTTATCAACTGAGGGCTTGAGGAGTGCACAGGGCCCTGTGATTAAAACTCCACATTGTGTTGTCATTAGACATTTCTTTTACCCACATGTGCGGTGAAGTGCGGTAGCTTGTTTGGGAAAGGAGCATATAGGGAGTGGGTGATACACACTACCAAGTCCTCTGGGGATGCACTGTTGGTTCGCAAGCTCCACAGAACCTTCTGGGGTGCAATCTGAAACTGGCCTGTTCTCAGAGGGCAGGTAGAGACTGAAGAAGACAGTCCATGTTGGTAGGTGGCACTTTTAATAAGCAAGAGAACTTACATGGGAGTTTCATCTTGGGCAGCATCCAGACAAGTGGATCCCTGCACCTGCTAACCACATCTTAAAAGTTTACACAGAGGCCTTAACTGGGCTCTGTCATGTGTACTGTCAAGTATGGCCTCAACACCATTCAGCACCCCAAAGCTATCTCCTTGGATCATCCTCCAGGAGTGGGAAAGGCAAGTAGAACCCGCATTCCAAGGACAGGAGAGGGGATGAAGAACCTCTGATTTCCCAGGTCCAGTTCACAGGTCAGCTGGCAGTCATGTCTTCTGGTTGACCTCTTCCAACATGTGGTCACAGGACCTCAAGGTGGGAAGGTGTGGTCAGGGCAGCTGGGGTGGGATGGGTGACAGAGGTCCTGGGAAGAGGACTCTTCTTCCCCAAGGACTGGATGGCTTCCAGGATGGGGCTGGGTAAGAGGGCAGGCACCCTGTCTCCTGCACCAAAAGTGGGCCCCAAGATTTTCTTGTCAGTTGTAGCTATGAAACAGGCCAGATCAAGAGTTTGGGCAATGAAATATTGGCCTTCGGAAAGCTTTCTATGCATTACAGGGCAACAGAACAAGACTCAGGGCCACGTAGGTCGGAGACGGCATAGTGAAAATTCCCACTCAAAGTCTGCCCAGGCTGCCAAGGGGCCTGCTTCTCAGTCTCTGCGTGGACATCTCTGATACCAGGCTGCTCCTTACCCTTTGCAGCCCATTTCTACTTCATCGAAGTGAGATTATTGGAAAATGAGCTTCCCAGGCATGGTGCCAAACACTTCTTCCCCACAAAATTCCTGCATTGTTCCTCCCTCTGCCCTTTGGAGACGTGCTGACCATTATGGAAGAGACACAAGAAGACAGTTATCATATGCCTTTCTTTCATGGCTACCTCTGCCCCACCTCCTCTCACTCCCCTCTGGGCCTGCTCTTCTCCTTCAAAGGTCACCCAAATGACATGGTCCCCATTCCATCCCATAAACCCTACCTGCCTGACCGCTGTGTGCAGCTAAGCATGGCTCTCGGTGTGACTGGATATAGAAGTGGGAAGGACACACCTGTGTCCTCTGACAGTCTAAAGACCCAGCACATGAAAGATCATGGATTTAGGGCCAGCTCTGAATGTATCAGTTAGCCATTGCTATGTAACAAACCACCTCAAAACTTAATGATGGAAAAAAGTCATTTACTGTTCTTCATAAGTCTGTGGGTCAGCTGGGTAGTTCTGTTGCTCTGGGCCATCTCTAGCCATGGAGCTGCTCATACATCTGCAGTTTGCTGGTGGGCTGGGTGAGGGCGGGCTACTCTAGAATAGCTTCCCAAAGGCATCTGGCAGTTGGCTGGCTGTGGGCTGAAGTGCCTAGCACGATTGGGACATATGTCTGTCACCCAGTAGGGCTCACCCAGGCTGTTTTTACAGTAGGTAGGTGGGCTGCAGGAACAGGAAGGCCTCCTGAGGCTTAGACCTGGAAATGGCACTCACCCACTCTGCCACATGCTACCAGAGCAGGTCACAGGCCAGCTGGGACTTGAGGGGTCAATGGGAAGAGCTGCAAAGCCACATTGTGAAGGGCCTATCAGGAGGGGTGCAGAAAGGGGCCATTGTTTTGTTGCAACATGATGAGTACCGAAGCCATGGCAAAAAGTGAGAGGCCTCTGGACATACTATCCAGAGAAGACACGAGGTGACGAGATCAAGGACAAAGAAGAGGGCTCTACTTGGTTTTCCAAGATCAAAATGCTTTTTGTGTGTCTTTTTAAGATTAGGGCAATAATATTTGACTCTCGTACAATCTATTCATGAAATCAGCCACTCTTGTGTGCTGTCACTCTACTGGGCTCCCCACCCGCTTCTACGGGAACTAACTTGAAAATAAGTATTTGTAGAAACTTGTGAGCTTAAATGTATGAAAACACCAAGGCAGGATGTGTGGGAAATGGACACAACAAGAATATGTAGTGGACACATCTGGGAGCCTGTCCCCAGCTCACTAGGCTCCCTCTCCCCTGACCCTTAGGGTCAGTCATGGCTCCTGGTGGCCATGTTTTCCCTGGGCAATCCCTCCCTCCACATTCCTCACTGGGTGGCCAAAAGTTCCCTCATACTCGTGTATTATTTGTGTAATTGGCATGTTTAGTGTAACAGCAAATAAATGCAACAACAATGAAGAGAAGAATGCCAAAGAAATATAATTTCTATGCATTCGTTAATGTTTTTAGTTGTGGAAGATGTCAGAGAAAATACATTTGTGAGACATTATACTTTGGGCTTCTCTCGAATTCAGACCCATTTGGTACAAACCATGATGAGCCTCTTGAACATGCCACTCATCGACTTTATACATCATTCTTTTCTCTAAAGTCAGAAATCAGACACTGTCCTCAAAAGATCCTGTGCCACTTAGTTATTTTTTTTAAAGTTTAGTTTTATTTATTTGAGAGAGAGAGAGAGAGAGAGGGGATCGAGAGAGAGAGAGAGAGAGAGAGAGAGAGAGAATCCCAAGAAGGTTCCATGTTATCAGTGCAGAGCAGGACACAGGATTTGATCTCACGAACCTCAAGATCACTACCTGAGCCAAAATCAGGAGTGGGACGCTTAACTGACTGAGCCACCCAGGCGCCCCTATGTCATTCATTTATTTCAAATACAAGGCACTGTGACCTAAGGGAATAAATGTTTCCTCTTTTGAATAAACAAAGTGACATCTGTGAAGCATGAATATAAGTTAGGACCTGCCCTGACTGGTGACAGAATTGAGCACAACAGTCTACAGAAGCCAGACAATGTTAGAACCGTCCTTCCAGGTAGAGGGGGTACAGCCACCTCTGGGACCTGTGGCCCCAAAGAAGTCTGATTGCTGAGTAAGAAAAGTAATGCAAAGTCCAGGAGGGACCTGTCAACCCTCTTGGCAAGTCATTTGAAAAGGGACAAATGTAGTCCAAATTAAAGATCCTAAAGAGGCAGAAAACATATTCAAGTGTCTTTACCTATAGGTGTGAATAGCTGTTTAGATTGGTTTTTTTAAGTTCATTTATTTCTTTATTTTTGAGGAGGGAAGGGAGGGGCAGAGAGTGGGAGAGAGAATCCCAAGCAGGCTCCACGCACAGTGCAGAGCCCAGCTCGGAGCTTGATCTCACGACAGTGAGACTGTGACCTGAGCCAAAATCAAGAGTCAGACACTTAACTGACTGAACCGCCCAGGCACCCCTAGATTGTTCCTATATTAAAAAATCCCAAGGGAGTAGCTCCCTTAGGGCTAAGTATTTCTTTAATAAGCATAACATAAATTTAACATTGCTTCCGGTTGCAACTTTGAGTCACCTTGTTTCCCACCCACTTCTCAGTGTGTCTTGGACTTGTGAGATTTCTTAACTCGTCCTTTTTTCCCAAAGCACTTCCGGCAGCCGAAGGCGCAGCATTTATAAGTGAGGAAGACAGTGCCCAGCACAATGGCCAGGAGGAAGCCGATCACGTCCAGAGAGTGGTACTGGTACCAGGTGAGATCGTGGGCAGCAGCGCGCAGGTGCGGGGCCCCCTTGTGCCTCATCACGAACTCTATCCAGAACACAGCCAGGTCCAGGGGCTCGATGGGGCGGTCCTTGTGCAGGGTGGACAGGCGCATGATGTTCTCCTTGTAGCTAAACACAAAGACAGTTATGTGAGTGCTGGGACACCCAGCATAGCAACCCATCCTCGCTTTAGGCTTGCTGTGGTTGGGAAGGCAACCAGATTTTACAACCTTGGTAGAGGCAATGTGTTTCCATCATAGCCAGAAAGAATACACACACACACACACACACACACACACACACACACTGGTCTTTATCTCTGAAATTTTAAAAAAATGTAGGAAGTTGGGGCACTTGGGTGGCTCAGTCGGTTAAGTGTCCGACTTCAGCTCAGGTCATGACCTCACGGTTCATGGGTTCAAGCCCCACGTCAGGCTCTGTGCAAACAGCTAGCTCAGAGCCTGGAGCCTGCTTCCGATTCTGTGTCTCCCTCTCTCTCTGACCCTCCCCTGCTCACGCTGTCTCTCTCTGTCTCTCAAAAAATAAATAAAAAACATAAAAGAAAAAACAATTTTTAATGTAGAAAGAAAACAGGAAGCCAAAATTATAATATTAAATTATTTGAACCTTGCTTCCTATTTTCTTCTCTTCTTTTCCATGATAGATGACTTTTTATAATAAGAGAAAGAAATAAAGGAAAAGGTCATGTCAGGAATTATGAGCAGTTTCCCTCTCACAGTTTTAAACAATCACATCTACTCAAAGTAAAAGCCATTTGTAAGTGTCATCTGCAAGATGGCGGCATAGTTTCCATTGGCGAAACATCACACCGTCCAAGTACTAACTTTAGCATTAGTCTGTGTCTATGCAGCCTGGGAAACCAAATGGATTTTTGTCTATTTTGGACAGGCATGGATAGCTGAATCAGAATATCCACATCCAAACTGGGTTAGATGCTTCAACCCTTAGTGTGGATGCGCTGCAAGAAAAAAGAGAAGGTGGAGGAAGAAGAAAGAAAAGGAAAGGGAGAAGAAAGAGAAGAAAGTAAGATGTTTTTATTCAGGAGTAATTATGATAATTGCCATGTTTAGACAGGTCTGTCATTTTATTTGGATACATTATTGTACTATGATAGCAATATTTGGCCATAAGACCTGTTAAATATCTTCTTTTATGTAAATCTTCTCTTAAACAAGATAGATTTTCTATAACTTTAATTCACTCATTCATCCATTCATTCATTCAGTATTTATTGAGCACCTGTTATGGCCTGGCTGCATCATCTGATGTCTTTCTGTCCCTGCTTAGGGTGCTGGGAATAGGGAGATTCACAATTAGGTAGCGATGACTCATGAACAGACAAATACAGTTAGCTAAACTCTCAAGCTGATTGATGAATATTTTTAAAAAATAAGAGAACTTCTACCAAGTCACTTTTAGGTTCTAGATAGTTGTCTGTATCACGGAACAAAAGATCAAAATTGCATTACTAACATGAACCTCAGGAACGAGTTTTATCAGCACATGGAGAGAAGTCGGGGCTCCACAGCACTGACTTCTAAGCCGCACGTCCTGACTCCAACAAGCGGGGCGGCCGGAAAGTGCCATTCAGAACGGAGGGATGGCACCCACTGGGCGCTCTGAGCATTTGTCCTGGGGTCATGTGGGCTTCTCTTTTCCATCCCTTGGCACCACACATGTGGGCCCCGCATCTCTCCCCCCATTTTTCCTTGCCCAGGCTCACATGTCACCTGGGCAATGTCTCCTCCCATTGAACACACTCGAGTTTTGTCACATCTGTCCTTCTAACTGATGGCTTTTTCAAGATGAAGCAACTGTGACTGAAGACTCCACTCTCACGGAGACACACACATGCACACCCAATCACACATGCGCATGCACACGCACGTTGTTAACTGGTGGGCGAAGTCCCTCCTGCCCATCACTTCTTCCCACAAGGTTTTGACCAACCTATTACTAGTGAACTTGACAGCAATACAATAAATTTCATGCAGAGATCATTTGATCTGATGGCTTTTGCCTCTTGAATTGTTTCAGAGTCACATTTGAATACACTCATCTTTGCTTTCATCACAAGCCTTTGTGATATCACATGACCCCCCCCCCATTTATAAATCTTTATAAAAATTTCTCACGGGTTTCAGTGCTAGGGAGAACTATACTTCTAGGCTCTTTGTCTGTTTTTATGTTATGGACACTATGCTCATTATGGAATATTTCTCCCTTTGCAGGATCTCATAGAGTAGATGTCTACTGGGTGACAATATTTTTTAATAAACTGAAGTTTTAAACCTACCAAGGGAAATAATATTTAAAATCATTTTGGGGGCACCTCGGAGGCTCAGTTAAATGTCTGATTCTTGATCTCAGCTCAGGTCACAATCTCTACGTTTGTGAGGGGCTGCATGGGGCTCTGCGCTGACATCCTGCTTGGGATTCTCTCTGCCCCTCCCCCACACATGCTCTCCCTCTGTCTCACTTTCTCTTTCTCTCTCTCTCAAGATAAATAAATAAACTTTAGAAATTTTTAAAAACCTCTTTAATATCATTTCTATAAGTTTCCTAGGAATTAAGGCATCCTTTCATAAAATGCATAATAATCCCCAAATCATCTCACTTATTAATTAGGCTTTTATGTAGTTGTTTTCACATTTGAATATTTATTGTGAATGAGATGGCCAAGATACAGGTAGTATTCCTCTGTACCTTTTCTCTTACCTTTTGTCATTGATGACAGTTTTCAGGGCATTTGCTAAATCTTCAGAGGTCATTTCCAGGACGTTCAAGGTCAACCCAGCCCCCCGGGTCTCCATGCGCTTCGCGTTGTCCATCTGGTCACCGAATAAGGGCAGCATCACCATGGGAACGCCGTTGCATATTCCTTCATATATGCCGTGGGAGCCTGAGTGCGTGATGAAGGCACGAGCTTTCGGGTGACCTGGGAAGCAGAACGGGCAAGGATGCCAGCGTCAAGTCACCGATTTTTACAGTCCGACACCATCTAGACTCTGTGCATGCTAAGGACTCGGTGCCACCCACACGTGGCTCTTGCAGAAGTCTGCAGAGGAAAACATGGGGTGAGATGCCCATGGGGTAGAAAGCAGTGTGGGACACATTGGCCATAATAGCTAAACAATCCTTGAGACTAGCCACGCACAAGCCGCTTTCTGAATTGCACTTGGGTTTGCCCTACACACCAGATCCTGCCCACATACCAAGCAGATCATTTTGGGGAAGCCACTTGACAAGTATTGTGTTCTTCGCAAGATTTGGTGGTGGAGTGCCAGTGTAGCGCCACAGGACCTTGCAGAGACAAGAGTGAGTTTAAATGCAGAGTTTAAAAACACAGTGATTCAGAAATAGCTGCCATGTTCGCTGGAATGTGGAGTCTCTGAATGAACATAACCTTGGCAGGGGAGGGAGTGTAGCAGCCGGGAAGGCTTCTGGGGACTGATAACATACTGTGAATTTGCGCAAATCCACCGAGCTGTACATTTATGACTTTGCCCTTTTCTGCACGTCAGGGGAAAGTTTACTTCATAAAATGAGTGGATGTCAAATTATAGGAGCAGCAATATAAGAAATGAATCCCATGTCCTGACCAGCAGCTTTCTGTAGAAATACTTCTTATGTAACATGAAGAAACACTGTCCTGTTCATTTTACCAATAAAATAAATTCTCCTTAATACACTGTTGAGTTTCTTAGAGAAAATGAGACCTCCATGTGAAAGCAGACCGCAGTCCAACAGAAGAGTTGAGAGGGACATGGGAAAAAGACCTTTGGATTAGTAATCGGGACGTTGCAGGGAACCCCCAGACTAAAGTCCAACTGATAGGATTAATTTCAATACTAGAAGTCTGGGGTTCAACTCTTGTGAAAATACAGATACAGAAGGCACAGAATCGTATGGAATCTTCTTACCGTCTGAGGTATTTTGCCCAAAGCATCAGCAATTTCCATAGCTTTATCCTTAGGAATCTCTGAGACCATGGAGCCCAACGAGAAAACCACAATGCCATGTTCTCCAGAAGCATTAACATAGGCTTCAAATTCCTAGAACCAGAAGAGAAATTTCCAGTTAATTTTCTTCACACTTTCTTTGGGAACTGCACGATTCAGCTATGAATCAGATCTCTTCTTCTTAAGAACATGATCAAATGTGTGTGCATGTATGTGTGTGTGTGTGTGTGTGTGTGTGTGTTAGAGACACGAAATATTAGTGCATGTTGTAGCCTTCCTTCCCCACCTGCACCCCCCAACCCCCATTATTCCTTTTCACAGGAGGAAGGCTTCTTGCTTATCTGACTATCTCTTGAGTTCTTTTTTGAGATGCAGAATCCAGGTTATGTGCTATTTTCCAAAGGAAAAGCAATCAAAGATTAAGACCAGATCCACTTCCCAGGGGCTTCAAGCAGCTGAGAGGGTCTTGGGAGAAAGCAGGCTTTCAGGAAGGGGACTGATGCAGAGAGCAGGAGGCAGCGTGGAAGGACAGAGGAAAGGTGAATGAGCATCCCAGAGAGGGGAGAGAATCGTTTAGCAGATCGTTGAAGGAAGAGACATTGGGAAAGAGGAAACCTGTCCAAAAAGAATTTCAGAAAGCTTTCTGCAGACTCTAAAACTCCTGCACGGCCCGTTTAAGAAAATCTACAGTAAAAATTACTTTTGAAAGCTTCTGGAATATTCCTTTTATGTTGAAAGAATGAATGGAGCCAAAGCACAAAGCTGCATAGTGTTGAGGATGAGGCTCACAATTAAAGAAAACCCTCAAACAGCCAAGGCAGCTTTTAACAATCCTTGCTTGCCCACCGCCAATACACTGGGGGGATTAGAGATCATATTCGTGTCACGTGGGTGCTGAAATTTAACCAGTGAACCTGGCATTTTCCCGCCTTTCCTGGAGAAGAGATTTCTCAAGAATTTAAGTCAACTTTCCTGCCTTAGCAAGAACATACAGAAAGATACCTGAATCCTTCTTTGCTGGTTTCATAATGTACTGTTGAAAGCAGAAAATCTCCCTTAGTATAAAAGATATGAACGTGGGACAGAAAACCTTGCCAAGGGTGCACCAGGATCTGAGCCCCCTCTGTGGAGTTCAGAGAGGGTCAAGAGCATGTGAGAAAACCCCAAGTACCAAAGCCTCCGGCAGGAAGGATAAACAGGCAGTGAGTCTCAGCCCACCCCGCACATGACCCCCTTTCCCCCAGAGTGTTCATGTCCCATTTCAGAGATGATTCCAGGTCTGGATTCCTTCTAGCGGAATATCCTTCCCGCCACCCAAGGAAGATTGCAGCTGTAAGGCCACTTCACCTCTCCAACCAAGACCATCACTGGGCATTGCAGGCAGTCTTGGCTGTGTTAAGACAAATGTGCTCAAGACAAAGCAATGGGGCTTGTTTCTGAAGAAACTTCTGGAACAGATGACCCAAGGAATAAGGAATGGAGAATAGAGAGAGGGCTGTGTGACAAGCCCTCCACCTGAGCCTTGCATGCAAGACCACATCATTAGAAAACAGAGGGTCTCAATCAGTCTTTCCCATGGTGAATACTGCCCTGTTGCTATGAAATCATCGTCTTTATTAAGAAGCAATTTTTTTAATCGAGTGAGTTTTGGTGTATTTTAACTGTGAATGGTTTCCTAATTAATAATGAACCTTACAACTACTAGAAGATGAACGGTCTATGGTTCCCTTGGATGAAGCAGGGGGATGGGATTGTAGGTGTGTCTGTGTATATAAGAGTGAGAGACAGTGATGGTGGGGACCCCACTAGTAAGTGCAGATCACAGATATGACCTATCAAGGTCCTACCCCTGAAGAAATAGATTTTAGAGATGGATGTCAGACAAAAGCTCTGAGAGGTAGGAACCAAAACTTAATACAATGAGAAGAACAGCAGTATTAGCTGCATTGAGTCATGAGCGGTGGCTGTGTCCCCAGGAAGAGAGTAAGGAAGTCCCCAGACTCAACGCTCAGCAATAATCACAGCTCAGCGTGATCTGACCCAACCTTCAAAGCCAACTCCAGAGTACTTTGGTCTTCCGGAAACACACATACTCAGGCATACACACGTGCACGTACATAGGCACACGCCTGCACGTGCACACATACAGAGTGGCAATTCCACATAGGGGAAATAGAGCAAGGTTGTGAGTATGGCAATTTCCTCCCAACTGTAGGTTATTAATGATCTAATTAACTCCCCTCAAGTCTCCCAAATGGTTTTCTGTGTCTCCCAGGAATGCCAGGGACATTAATGAGACTGTGTAGTGTGGTGGGGTTTGCCCAGAACTGAGGGGTTTCCTGGGATATGACAAACCAGAACACTGGCCACCCTGGGAATGACATGTAGAAGACTTCCGATAGGGCTCAGCACATGTGATTTTAAGGGACTTTTTCCAAACTTGAGTCAGAGCATGACCAGTAAAGCCCCAATACTGCCCAGCCCCTTTGGGAGTAAGCTCCCTGCCTGGTCCCCCCAGCCCCCTCCCCGCCCCAGCAGCTCTCTTTGAGGCTTCTGGCTCCTCATGGCTGTGTCCCGGCCTTCCCCATTGGGCTCATCTGAAAGGTCTGGGAGGCCAGCATCCATCCTCCCCACCGCGATGCTGCAATTTTGGTTTGTGCCAAGACCTCGTAAGGATGTTTTTCCTGAAGTCCTTACTTCCACCACACCACATCCCTCTTTCCTGGGAAAAGATGGCTCCTCTCCAAGTACCTTTTGAGTTCATTCTCCTGAATGAAGGTCAAAAGCCTACCTCTCTTCCTAGGACCTTCCTTCCTGCATGAAACCCACCCTTCCTTTAACCATGTCTACAAAGGGCCATGTCTGGTTTCACCTCTTTGCACACCCTCCACACCCACTCAGCACCCAGCCAGGTGCGATTGCCGTAAAAAGGAATCCACAGGTTCATAAACACCCAGAGTTAAATAGCAAGACTCAAGTTTAAAGGTCACAGAAGTTCATCTACAGATCAGGGAAGGGCAAACTGCTGACAAAACTTCCCGTACTCCTGGCCCTGACTTCACAGACTCCGGGATGACCAGAGAGTGAAGCAATGTGTTCATCGAAGGTAACTCTCGACTCCCCCACCTCGTATCCTCTTCCAAAAAGCACCGGGCCACCTCTGAAGTGAACACACCTGCCGCCCCACTGAAGTCTTTAACACAGGTCCTAACTTCTGCTGAGAGTTTAGTATTTTGAGTTCCAGGCCTTTATTAGATTTTCCTCCCCAAATGTCTTCTGTTTCTCAAAACCCTGGGTAAACACTTGTTGGAGACCAGTTGCTGTATCACTAGTATTCGGAGCCACAGACAAAGACCACAAGCTTCTCTCCTCACCAGTCTTTCTTCTCACCATCTCCAAGTCCCTGTTCTCACCCACCTTCTGGTGGGCTGTTTTCCTCAGACCCAACATGTCTGGGTGGATATCATCTCTGAATCCCTGCTGTCCACAAAGACGGTCTCTCACTCTGAAAAGGGAGTGACATCTTGGAATTCTTGAGCTTCATTCCTTTGCTCTCAATGCCATTCTACTTTCTTTTGTCCAACAGGCATCCCACACATGCCCAATGCTAGGTGTGCTTTCCCTATTGGGACCAGGACAATCACCAGTAGAGGAATGGAAGCATAGAGTAACATTCTTTAATTAACAAAGGGGATATGGGGCACCTGGGTGGCTCATTCGGTTGAGTGTCCAACTCTTAATTCCAGCCCAGGTCATGATCTCCGTGTTGTGAGATCGAACCCTATGTCACGCTCTGCACTGAGCATGGAACCTCCTTGGGATTCTCTCTCTTTGCTCCCCTTTCTCTCTGCCCCTCTCTCCTACTTGGGCTCTCTCTCTCTCTCTTTCTCTCTCTCTCTCTCTCTAAAATAAAAAAAGTAAAGGGGAAAAAAATAAATAGCAACTTGACAAACCAGCAAAAATCAGGAAAAGTGACCACATAAAATAAAAATAAACTGGGAAAATTAGAATCAAATCTATCCATTTTTAAATTAAGAGCAACTCAGCAAAATCCTCTTGACCAGGTTAAAAATATCAGCTCGGTGTTATTTAAAAAGAAAAGAAAGCTTTAGGACAAAGGGGTACCAAAAAGACTCGAGGTAAATATCAGCAAGATAATCAGGAATGATTATATTAATATCAAAAAAGTGGAATTTCAAATTAAAAAGCTTAGTAGGACCAAGAGGGCTGCTGTCAGGTACGGTTCACAAAGACATTCTCATACTGAGGCTTGATTCCACCAAACAAGGCAGCAACTGACACTCACTCAACACAACTCACCGCTTAGAGAAATTCACAGGGGAAAAAAAATTCATGGAGGGGCACTTGGGTGGCTTAGTCGGTTAAGAGTCTGACTCTTGATTTTGGCTCCGACTATGATCTCATCATGATCTCATGGTTTGTGACATTGAGCGTCAGGCTCCGGGCTGACAGTGCAGAGCCTGCTTGCTAGTCTCGCGCTCTCTGCCCCTCCCCCACCCGTTTCTCTCTTTCTCTCTCTCTCAAAATAAATATACTTTAATACATATATACACCAATAAATTATGCCAAAAGCTGTGATATTGAGAAAGACAGTTGAAAAAGTTCTGTAGCCACTCTTGTTAAACAGCTAAAGAAGAAAATCATTTAAATAAATAAAGATTATTTGCCAAAGAACAGTGGCAAACATAATACAAAATGATGAAATAAAAATCAATCTTCAGGGGCACCTGGGTGACTCAGTTAAGTGTCCAATTCTTAGTGTTGGCTCAGGTCATGATCTCACAGTTCATGGGTTCGAGCCTCACATCAGGCTCCATGCTGATGATGTGGAATTTACTTGGAATTCTCTCTCTCCCCCTCTCTCTCTGACCCTACTCTGCCTACATTCTGTCTCCCTTTCTCTCTCTCTCTCTCAAAATAAACAAACTTTAAAAGAAAAAAAAAGGAAATCAATCTTCATTACAATCCGGAGCAAGACAAGAATCCTTGCAATTGCCAACATCATTCAACTGTTTTGAAACATTCTAGTGATTTCAATAAGACCAATACTAGAGGGGCGCCTGGGTGGCTTAGTTGGTTAAGCATCTGACTTCAGCTCAGGTCTTGATCTCGTGGTTCATGGGTTCAAGCCCCACATTGGGCTTTGAGCTGATGGCTCAGAGCCTGGAGCCTGTTGGGTCTCCCTCTCTCTCTGCCCTTCCCCTTCTCTCTCTCTCTCTCTCTCTCTCTCTCTCTCTCAAAAATAAACATTAATTTTTTTTAAATAAGACCAATAGTTGGCATGGAATTTAGAACAGAAGAAACCACATTTTCTTTATTGATGAAAGATGGCCCACTGATTTTTTAGTGACAGAATCAATATTTTGAGTTGGCTGAGTTTTTATTTTGAGCTGAACAGTGAGTAGATAATCAACTACAGACAGAAATGGAAAAACTATCACATTTACTGTAGTGACCCCCAAAAAGGGAGTAAAATACTTAAGAAAAACTGACCCAGAAAGGAACAGAAAAGTATGAAGAAAACTACAAAATACTTGATCTTTGCTTAAAGTAATATTTGAGTAGCACCAAGAAGTGGAAGATCCTGGGATGCAAACTTCCGTGTTCTTCCCAGGGAACTGGATTCAGGGGCAAACAGAATCACATGTGGCCCAGAAATACCATGAAACATGGGACAGTTTAAAAAAATAGATACAAAAAAATAGAAAATAGACATTCAGGACATACTGATAGGTGAGCAGTGGGGCATTGTTACCTTTTTTTGTACAATAAAGAACAAGAACTTGCCTACATGTACCTATGTTTGTATGGAATTCTAGGAGTCCAAAGAACAGGTGGAGATCACTACCTAGCTGGTGACTGGTCCTCAGTTCACGCCCTTTGCTGGTTTCTACTCATTCCTTTCACAAACATTTGGTAAGCACTTATTACGTGCCCTAGACGCTGATATTTACACTGATATTTATGCCATTCACGGGCAGACCTTTTGACAAGTGTCAAGGATGCAGTGATGGGCAGAAGTGGTCCCCGCCTCCCACATATATGGAAGAGATGGTCAATAAACAATTATCTAAATGAAATGATTGCGATATTTAATGAACTATGAAGGAAATAGCACACAATGCTATCTTGGAGAGAAGGACTCCATGAGGAAGCAATATCGCAGCAATATCTGAAAAATAAGAAGACAGCCAGAACATCAAGTTCAAGGGTCCTGAACCTGGAAAGATTTTGGAATGTCCCAGGAGTATCAAGAAGGCCAGCGTAACTGGAGACATCTACGCAGGTTTATAAACAAACCCTTTGGGGCGCCTGGGCTGCTCAGTTGGTTAGGCATCCGGCTTCAGCTCAGGTCATGATCTCACAGTTCGTGGGTTCAAGCCCCTCATTGGGCTCTATGCTGACAGCTAGCTCAGAGCCTGGAGCCTGTTTCGGATTCTGTGTTGCCCTCTCTCTCTGACCCTACTCTGCTCACACTGTCTCTCTCTGTCTCTCAAAAATAAATTTTAAAAAAAACATTAAAAAAATAAACAACCCTTCTGCTTCAAGTGGAGAGTTTCTATTATGCATGCACATCTCCAAAGTTTTAAAGTTCAAAGTAAATGTGAAACAATCATTTCCACGTGGATCCTGTATAACGATGCCAAAAATATTTCTCTTTAATTTCACTCGGACATGCTGACTAGCTCTCTTTCCTTTGATCTATGATGTGTCCACTGGTTTGGTAATATTTCATCTTTTCCTATATATGAAAGAGAATTATGACTGGTTTTCTAGTAACGTGAAATGTTCTCATTTTGCTTTCTAAAAACTCAACACCATCTCCTTCTTTCTTAACCAGATCACCTCATCAAACACGTATTCCCTTGGGGTATCAGAACCTTAGTGGTGGAAGTTACCAGATCTCTCTTCACATTACAGGGGAAGAGTCAGAGCCTCACAGAGGAGATCTGATCATGAGACAATGGAGTGGAGGCATCCACACAGCACTGGAATGCTCAGCAAGTCTTCCTTCTGCTGTCTAAAGTTTGTCCCTGCCATGACACTAACATGATCGTTTAAGATGTGACTCACAGTGGTGTCACCCCGGGAATAAGATTCCATGCCGTCTGAGGGTGATGACAGTCCCTTTAGTAGAGCCCAGACCCAGAACCTGAAAGTACCTGGGTTCCAGCAGGTCCTCAACCAATACTTGTGAAATAAATGAACAAATGCCCACTGAAATGTCACCTTCTTGAAGAATCCTTTCCAACCTCCCATCTGACAGAGACTCTCCTGTGATTCTGTCACCTCCATTGAGATGTGGGAAGAGGATTGGGAATACTACTGTTTTGCATATCTCAAATTCAGTAGGGGGAAAAAACTAACTTATAAGCATCACAGAGGATGAGACTCAGGACCTTTCTGCCAAATGCCAGGATTGCACTGTCTCATATTTACTCGTTAGAAGACAAGGGACTCCAGAGCCGGCTTCCTATCAGAACATCGAGTGACTGAGAGCTTCAACACCAGAAACATAAAGGCAACTTGTGGCCCCAGGATCCACAGATGTCACAGAATTATTCCCGCAGTCTTGAACCTTGGGTGTCTAACCCAGTCAAGGGCAATAAGGTTCGTGTGTAGATTTTGGTCTCTGCAAGGGTCCCTGAACTCATTGCTCTGTGCTCACAGCAATTAACCTTTGTTGCATCTAACTGATTACTCTCCACTGGAGCACACAGACCGAAACGCCCAAAGTCTGCTCTCTTAAAGTGTCCCGTACAAAGATATAACCCAGAAGACGCTGCCCACGACAGATGGACGTTACAACCCAGCACCGGGAGATTTGTAAGGCAGAAACTAATGAAAGAGGACAAGCAACACTACCTCGGCGCGCTCATTCAGCACACCTCAAGGGCAAGTTCATCCAGCCAAAGTACTCACAAGGAGATAGGCTGGTAAAGCTTCCCCCTCAAATACACACCTGGGAGAGTGGCTTTTTGTTGGCACAGTTGATCCCACCAATAAAAACCAGGTTAGGCATGATGGGCCGGGAGTAATCCTTGACAAAGTCACTTCTGAAAAGCCAGACTGATGAGGAGCTCATAAGGTCCTGGACAGTCACATCTCTCCCAAGGACTTCCGAGGCAAGTGGTGCATACGGGGAATAAACCACGTTGCAGAGAAAGCCCTCTGACGCCAAAATGAGCATGTTTTTCACCCGCTGTAGGAAGGTCATGTGATCTGAGTTAAGGGACATAGTCCTGGGCACGTAGGACGGTGGGCTGGGACATTGGGTACCTTGAAAATCTAGGCCGCACGGCAGTTTGTGGGAGAAGAACACAACGGGCAGCGCCAGGTGCAGGGCCACGATGGGGCCGCAGGGAAGGAAGGGGTCCGTCAGCACGGCATCGAAGCTGCCTTCCGCCAGGGAGGCCATCAGCTCCTGGTTGTGCAGGAGGTGGGAGCAGGCAGAAAACAGCAGAGCAGAGTCCTTCTGGATTTTCTTGTACGTGTCGACCACATACTGCAGGAAAGGTTTCTTCTCAAAAACAGCAAGTCCGAGACCGATAAAAGCCTCTTCCATATCCTCCCTGCGGAATGGCACGGGGTAGCTCTTCAAGGTATAGGACGCGTCTTCTTTAATGTACATGGCGGCCTCGGGAGCCAGGGCCACGATGTCGTGTCCCCGCTGGCGCAGCTGCTGGATGACCTTGAACAAGCTCAGCCAGTGGCTGCCGTCCACTGGCACCAACAACAGCTTCCCACCCTGGGACACAGGGGGGTTCAGGACACACAGCAGCAGGCCCAGCACGAGCAGACGTGGACCCCGGGGTCCCCCGGCCATGGTTCTCCTGCATCTACTACCAAGCCTCTCTCCTGCCAAAAGTTTCCCCTCCCCTACTTATATGTCGCAAGAACCGATCTATACTCGAAGTTAATGTTTGATTGTATCACATGACTCTCGCTGTCCGTCAGCTAAAGATCGCTGGGAAGTTTACCTTTGAAACTAACGAGGGTGAAGAGCTTTCCTGGGTCTCTTTATTTCCCCCAAGTGTCTTGATTTTTTATTTATTTACGTTTAAGTTCTTATTTTAACTCCAGTTAGCGAACATACAGTGTAATATTCACTTCAGGTGTACGATACAGTGATTTAACATTCTCTACATCACCTGGTGCAGGTCGGGACGAGGTACTAGGTTTCTCGTTAGAAAACCACCGTTTTACTGGCTGGAATTCTTTACCAACCAGTCGGGTCCCGTTCTTGAGGGACTAGACAAGGGAATGCAGCTCCAGCACCTCTGAATGGAGGAGATGAGTGTTTCCATGCACCAGAGGTGTCGCCAGACAGGTAAAAGAAAAAAGCCATGTGGTGACAAATCAGACATCCTTTTCAGGAATGAAATAGAAAGCAGAATATGGCTTTTAGAAAGGAAAGAACATGGGGTACCTGGGCGGCTCCACTGGTTGAGCGTCCAACTTTTGTTCAGATCATGATCTCTCGGTTGTTGGGTTCGAGCCCCAAGTCAGGCTCTGCGCTGACAGTGCGAAGCCCACTTGGAATTCTCTCTCTCTCCTCTCTCTCTGCCCCTCTTCCCCTTCTCTCTCTCTCAAAAACACAAATAAACATTACAAAATACAATAGAAAGGAAAGAACCAGACACTGCAAGCCCACTTTGGGCCCATGGAAGCCTTTAAGAACGTTCCCCACAGGTGACTCAGGGCTCTCTGCCCAACCACTGCCTCATTTTTTGGATTCATTCATCCAGCAAAATGCCTACTGAGCCCTGCACAGCGCTGGGCCTGGGGCACCAGAGACACCACCACAGGTGAGTCTCTTGCCCCCCCAGAACTCCAGTTCCATAGGAAGAGACAGACTGACGATGTAAACAGGCACACAGACATATTAGAGGCCCGCCAGGGAGGAAATGACGCCGCGGGCTAGTGAACGGCGGGAAGGGAAACCCACCTGGGTGTGTACACACACCGGGCCCTTCCAGGACAGCCCTGCATTCCCACAGAGAGGCAGTGAGAGAGCACTCTGTCAATAAGAAACTAAAATTGATAAGCGAGCAAGAGTCAGTTAAACATGCTTGTCAACACAGCCCCGAGGTCCAGGGAAAGCAGACGTTCTGAGAAATTCTGATGACCGCGTTGAAGCAAAGGGGAAAGGTGAACGAAAACAGTAAGAATGTATATTTACTGAGCATGTACTAGGTGCCAAGTGTGGTGCTTCGCATTTCACAACACATCTTATGTAATCCCCTAGAAGTATCCCTTAAAGCAGGCACTGTGATTCCCATTTTACAGAGGAAGACACTGAGGCCCAGAGAGACAAGGT
This sequence comes from Mungos mungo, assembly GCA_004023785.1. Classification (NCBI taxonomy): domain Eukaryota; kingdom Metazoa; phylum Chordata; class Mammalia; order Carnivora; family Herpestidae; genus Mungos; species Mungos mungo. Next base: position 84,746 of record PISW01005858.1, on the reverse strand, counting down.
GATTTGCCAGAGTCCTGAATTTACTAAGTGGCAGAGCTGAGATCCAGGCCCTAAGTGTCAGAGCATAAAGACCTTGCTTTTAACCCACACACAGCTCCCCGTGGCTTCTAGCAGGTCCCAGATCCTACAGCCAGGTCCGAAACTTACAGCCAACTAGGAGTCAGAAGTAAAGCTGTGATTCCCGCAGTCATTACTCAATTGAAATAATGGAGAGAAGGCAGAGGGCAGGACTTTGGGACCAAATGGAATGTGTCATACAGCAATACCCAGCACTCGCTGGTGCCCCAAATGATTAAGTGAAGGATCAGGGAGCAAGTATGGTGGTCACAAATAGAAATGCCCCTTCCTGGGGCACTTGGGTGGCTCAGTCAGGTGAGCATTGGAGTTCAGCTCATGTCATGAACTCACAATTCACGAGTGCGAGCTCCACATCGGCCTCTCTGCTGTCAGTGCAGAGCCCACTTCAGATCCTCTCTCTCTCTCTCTCTCTCTCTCTCTCTCTCTCTCTTCACCTCCCCAGCTTGCTCACGCACTCTCTCTCAAAAATAAAATAAACATTTAAAAAAAAAGTCCCTCTCTAAGAAAAGGCAAATCCAAGTGCAGACAGAACCGATCACTTTACCCTTTCTTTTGGAGATCACTGTGGTACTCTGCAACCCCAGGATGAGAGCACAGACCCCAGTGTTTTGACCATGCACATCACCAGCTACGCATCTTCAGGGCCATGTTAAAAGGTCACAGAAAAAATGCTAACTTTAAAGTTTTGATGTCCTGTGGGGCGTATTCACAGGGCCTCCCTCGTTCTGGTGCACAGAACAAGTCCGCAAGATTTTCTTTCCACCAGCCTTCCGCCACAGACGTCCAGTCTGGTACGTGCTTCTATGTGGGTGCTCTGAAACTCCCCACTCACATCCACCCCGTCCCAAGCACTCTCCATTCTCTAGGACTAAGATTCTGGGCAGGTAGAAAAGAGGTAGCAATGTTTTGGCTCCTTGGGTGTACCCCTATCCGCCCTTCCGAAATTCACAGTCCAATTTAAACATTAAGGGCAATAATTCTTCTGAACTCTCAGTGTCGTAAGAGTTCATCCGTAGATTAGCCGGAGCCAAAGGGCTGTAAACCCACACAGTCACCACTAGGATGATTTTATGACTTTCCCAGCATCACGCAAAGCCATCGAACTGTTTGAGACCTCTGTTGTACCTGCATGGTGTGGGGCCAGGACTCTGCCCTGACAAGCAGGGTTTTGGCTTTGGAATCACTCACGCAGGTGCCAGTCTGTGGTTTTGTAAGCAGTAAACACTCAGTCAATGTGTTTGTACGGGGGTGACGTCCCTTCTCCTTTGCTCCAGGACCTGTATCCATGCAAGCGACTGCTCGATCCACGGTCTACCCTCCATCGGCTGCCCTGCACTGCCCGATGCCACCACCATCCCTGAAACCTTGGTCAACAATCTCCTAGCACCCAGAATAAATTTCAGAGTCTTTGGACTTGCCCTCAAAATTCACTAGAATGAACCTTTTCCAGAGTCCAGCTCCAGCAGGTCCAGGGCTCCCTGAAGGACGGATGGTGTTGGCAAAAGGGGGAGGGAATGAGAGAGACACAAGTTTCTGATTATGAGGCAGGCATCTCTGCACTGACCTGGGAGCCAGCTTTATTTATGGAAGAAATGTATGGGGCCAGCACAGAAGTGGTATTTGCCTTAGACAATGATTCCTGATGATAAATTTCTTTCGTATGTAAAAATTTCCCCAGAACATAGATTGGTAGAAGACTCATGCATAATCTTTATCAATAGTGATTGATGTAGGTGGTTTAGATGCTTATCATATGGGGAAGGAAGGGATCTTCAGCATTCAGACATAAGGCAATGTTTTTAGCACAGCAAAGGCAGAAGTTAGTTCTTTGTGAGCAGGGGTCAATAGACTGGTTTCTAGAGGGGAAGCAACACAGGTCTCTCAGGAAATGCGGTATTTGCTCCTATAATCACAAAAAAGAAATTCCTATAGTAAGTTCCTTCACAAGGTGCAATCAGCATATTTTAGAATAAGGGGACAAGTCACTCCCATATCAGTCAATAAGGCGCCTTGGGAGTCGGAGCTCAAGCAAAAATAATTGATTGGGAGGTGGATATTGGTCACCATCTGATGGTGGGAGGGCTTGCAAACCCACCTGACCTCACAAGGAGTTTTCTCAACTTAGTGAGTTCAGAAAATGGCTCCCAACAGAACTTGAGCTCACCTGTTCAAGTTCATTCCTCGTCTCCAGTCCTTTCACTAGAGCCCTCCCTTTGCTCTTTTCCTTCCACTCATTCTGGAGCACTTGACCTTTCCCAATCATGCTTTTCTCACATTGCTTTGTTCACAATAGACTCTACTCCAAATCCACTTCCTAATACTGCTTATTCCATGATTATAAAGTGTCGACTCCAGGATTATAGGATTGTATTCAGTCCCTCAAGGTGACATAAAGTCAGCAGTTTGTTCTAGTGACAGAGTGTGCCTTTTACTACCTTTTATGATGAAATATTACAGAGTTCATTGGTTAATCATTTTCCTATCAGAACTTAGTGACCTTTATTGGTGTTGCCTTACCATCTATCAAAGCAAAAAATACAGTGTCAGAGAATAAGGAGAGTATAGAAGTCCGAGGTCCAAAAATCCCAAAACGAAAATCACAGCCAAAGGTCCAGCAGTTTTAGTGGAAATAATTACTTCACCTAAGTTGACCAGCACTATAAACACAGCCAGTACATCTTTTTTTTAATGTTTATTATTTATTATTGAGAGAGACAGACAGACAGACCAGTGCAAGCAGGGAAAAGTTAGGAGAGAGACACAGATTCTGAAGCAGGCTCCAGGCTCCAACCTGTCAGCGCAGAGCCCCATGTGGGGCTGGAGCTCACCAACCACAAAATCATGACCTGAGCCAAAGTCAGATGCTTAACTGACTGAACCACCCAGGCACCCCTCTGGCCAGCAAATTTTAATAGTTTTGATATACTAGAGCAGGAGTTCTCAAACTGTGGGCCAGAGCACCGTGGGGATACCCAAGAAATTTTTAGGGGAATTTTGCAAAGTCAAAACTATTTCAATAACACTACTTGGCTTTTTCACTCACATGATCTCTTTTATGTACAGTGTTTCTCACCAGCCCACATCACCTGTAATATACCAACAGATTGACTGCAGAAGACTCAGTTCTCCTAAACCAGAGAGATGCGAAAAATGTAATATGATGCCATTCTTCAATAATTGATTTGTTTTGAAAAAGTCATTTTCCCATAAAAATATGATTTATCTTAGGGTGTCATGGTTTTCTTGCTATTAAATTTACTGTGAGGTTTTTTTTTTTTTTTTTTTTTTTTTTTTTTTTTTTTTTGAGTGCCTTAATTTCTAATGGTGTTAAGTATTGACTGATACAATTATAAACTAAAGCAAAAGGGTCCTGGGGCCAAAACACCGGAGAACTGCTGTCCTGGACAAAGGAGATGGCTGACCGTCAGCACAAGGTAAGACTAAATGAATGGCCATCAGTTTACCCCCACTGGGCGATAGGGAGGCTGACGGAAAACCTGCTTAAACAAAATTACTCTGCCCCACCGCCAGAGCCCAGGCCCCCAATTCCACCTGCCAACTTCCTCTTTTTCCAGCGGGGATTTGGAGATCACAGGGCGCTGGCTGGGAAGTGGGTGGGAAGGGCCAGCGGTGGGCGGGGCCTCAGTGGGCGGGGCGCGCTCCCCCCCCCCCCCCCAGCAAACCATGCCACAGAGAGCCTCGTGGGAAGCGTGGCGAGCCCCACCCCCGGCACTGCATTCTGGGATTCGGCCTCAACCAATGAGATGCGGGCTACGTCACAAGGGCACCGCTGCCGGGCTGCAGGGAGTCGCGGGGCAGTCGGGCCTGCGCCCCCTCGTCGTGCCGGTGGCCCGCGGGCCGTGTGGCGCCGTCCGCCATGGTGGACTACTACGAGGTGCTGGGCGTGCCCCGCCAGGCCTCGTCCGAGGCCATCAAGAAGGCGTACCGCAGGCTGGCGCTCAGATGGCACCCCGACAAAAACCCCGAGAACAAGGAGGAGGCGGAGAGGCGATTCAAGCAGGTGGCCCAGGCCTACGAGGTGTTGTCCGATGCCAAGAAGAGAGACGTCTATGACCGCTACGGCGAGGCCGGAGTGGAGGGCTGCGGCGGCGGCGGTGGTCACGGTGGGGCCGACGGGCCCTTCCGCACCCCCTTCGAGTGCGTCTTCAGCTTCCGAGACCCCGCCGAGGTCTTCAGGGAGTTCTTCGGCTGCCGGGACCCGTTTTCGTTTGACTTCTTTGGAGACCCACTGGGGAACATCATGGACGGTCAGAGGAGCTCCTGGGGAAGCAGAAGCAGGGGGACCGAACCCTTCTTCACCGCCTTCAGTGAATTCCCAGCATTTGGGGGCGGGTTTTCTTCTTTTGATACGGGATTTGGTTCCTTTGGTTGCCTGGGGAATGGAGGCCTTTCTTCCTTCTCCATGTCGACTTCCACCGAATTCGTCAATGGCAAAAAAATCACCACCAAGAGAATCATTGAGAATGGCCAAGAAAGGGTGGAGGTGGAAGAAGACGGAGAGTTAAAGTCCCTCATAATAAATGGCGAAGAGCAGTTGCTCCGCATCGACACCAAGTAATTCCAGTCCAAGTTTAGTTTCAAGCACACTGTGAGGAGTAGCGGGACTTTTTTTTTTTTTTGAAATTGCAAGTGAACTCTACTTTCAGAACAACTGTACTGAAGAATTTATAAACAGTTCATGCCAATGCCTATTTGTTGTTATTGTTGGGACCGTGCAAGTTAAAACCGTCTGTCTTCAGAACTTGTTGTAAATACCTGTATGCGCTTTGCTGTTTATTAAACGTAATCCCGAGGCACATTTGGTTATTTCGTAGTACTAGGACAAAATGTTTACAGCACCTTGAACCTTGCCTTTCCATTTTGTTTGAAATGTGAGCCAAGCAGTTTGCTCTGAAGCTAATGTTGCCAAGATAACTCATTTTACTTCCATTTTTTTCAACACATGGTAGTAAAAGATATGACTATATTAATCCTTGTGGCTTAAAGATGGGTTTTAGTCCCCCCAAAATGCCAGTGACTAGGAAGGGTTTTCCGTTTAAATATAATATCAAGTTTCGCCTTTAAAAAAAAAAAAAAAGGTTAACGTGGCAAAGTAGTGTATTCGGTTCCAAAAGCTATTGGAACAAATTACCACAAATTTGGTGGCTTAAAACAAGGGACATTTATTCTCAAAGATCTGGAGGTTGGAAGTCTGAAGTGAGTTTCATGGACTGAAGTTCGTGTTAGCAGGAACAGGTTCCCTCCAAAGGCTTGGGCAAAGTACTTCAGTGAATTCTTCATGGTTACATGATTAGTTATCAGCACCCTTAGGATACTATTCAGATCACTTAATCAGTAAACCAGCGTAGTGATTAGTCAAAACCTAACACAAATCTGATTACTAGCCTGTCCCCAACTTGGTTCTACAACTATGATTTGTGGAAAGTATTTCCATAAAGTGACACAAAACTATCCCATTGCCATGTGCAAGATGAATCTCATTTTAAAATAGGTTGGCAAAAGCCAGGAATCCTGGAAAGCCTAGCATATTAACTGGGTGATGCAACATATGCATATTGGACAGTAAGTTTCTGTTGTCACAGTTTATGCCCCCAGTGAAAACCATTTGGGGCGTGGTTGTCTTGGGATAGCCCATCACAAAATGGGTCACCTCCTTTGGTCATGTCTAAGGAAACGTTTGCGTACGACATGGGAACAAAAAGGCAGCTGAACTGGACAGACTGAAAGTGAAGCATATTTGTAATTCTTAACAGGAAGGTCATGTGACCTGAGCACACTTAACTAAGAACATATGAAATTGAGTTAAGCCCAATCCCCATGGAATGGTATGCAAACAAGACCTAGCAGGAACATAGGATTCAGCCACTACGATCCCACAAGGGCACATAGTCTGTTAAAACCACATCAAATGATCACTGAGGTATCCTGGGCAGTGCTTCTTAGCCACTAATTGTACAAGAAGTATCAGAATAAAACACACTGCCAGGGCTTTTTTAAAAAATGAGTTCATTTGCCTGCCAGGCAAGGGAACTCACCAGTGAAGATACTCATAGTTGTTGGTGGGGAGGGGAGGAGGAACACGGGGAGAAGGGATGTCAGGAGTTTTGAAGTGATAGGAGAGTGCACACTTTCACCATGGTTATGCTAATTAAGGGTTAAAAACTACCACCCTGTGTAGGACACAGTGCATTTGTGTCTGTACGATTGGTTAGCATAAGTCTCCATTGGTCAGGAAAGTCTTCAGTTGGGTGGCTGAGGTCACTCAGAAGTCGTGGATCTCAGCAGCTCTAGTGGAAGCAACCTACAAGTCGGTCATTGGATGAATATAAAAGCAAATGTGATGTATCCGTACGATGGAATATTATAGACTTAAAAAGTAATGATATTCTGACCTAATGCTACAATGAATGAACCTTGAGGACCCTAGACCAAGTGAAGTAAGTCAGTTACAAAAAGACAAATACCATATGATTCCATTTATATGAGGGGCCTGGAGTGGTCAAAGTCATGAAGACAGAAAGTAGAATGGTGGCTCATTATAATAGTTGAGGACGGACAGCATTCCATTTTGATATATCGGAATTAGGGCTGCTAAGTGGAAAGTCGCCTTTTACAGAAATATAAAGCATTTTATTTAAAGAATTTTTAAAATTGAAAATCTCTTTTAAAAAATGTCTTGGGGGCGCCTGGGTGGCTCAGTCGGTTAAGCCTCCGACTTCGGCTCAGGTCAGATCTCACGTTTGTGGGTTCGAGCCCCGCGTCAGGCTCTGTGCTGACAGCTCAGAGCCTGGAGCCTGCTTCCGGTTCTGTGTCTCCTTCTCTCTCTGCCCCTCCCCCTCTCATGCTCTGTCTCTCTCTGTATCAAAAATAAATACATT
>PISW01005858.1:0-77669 GCA_004023785.1 Mungos mungo | reverse complement strand
TGTCTTGGCCCCAGAATCACAGTACTGTATATCAATATTCCTCTGTTAGGGAAAGGCGTGAGTGGGCTTTCAGCGTGGAAACAATGGCATTTCCTCTGGTGCCGACGATGACCATCTTGAGGATACTGCTGTGGATTCTCCATGGACTACCCGCATTTTCCCAAGGAGCCACCCCAGTTCAATAAGGAAGTACTTTAAGACACCATTTTCAGAATTGGGTATGTCAGAGTTTTTTTAAATGAAAAGACTTAAATATACATTTTTAGGTGTATCTATGGAGCATCTACAAATGTTCATTATAAATTATCGATTTTAGAAGTGACTAACTACATGTGACTACAGAGCATTTGAAATGTGGCCAATCCAAATTGAAATGTGCTGTAAGTGTAAAATACATATCAGATCTTGAAGACTTAGTATGAAAGCAAAAGAATGTAAAATATCTCAGGGCACTTGGGTGGCTCAGTTGGTTAAGCACCTGACTCTTAATTTCAGCTCAGGCCATGATCTCACCACTGGTGAGACGGAGCCCCACTTAGGGCTCCATGCTGGTAGCATAGAGACTGCTTAGGACACTCTCTCTCCCTCTCTCTCTGCCCCTCCCCTGCTCATGCACTCATGCTCCCTTGCACACACGAAAACTCTCTCTTAATATAAATTTTTTTAAAGAATGTGGATTACCTCAATGAATAATTTTATATTGAGTATATGTTGAAGATATGTTTTAGATATATTTGATAGAATAAAATATATTAAAATTAGTTTTAAATCTCTTCATGCCTTTTTTTTAACATGCCTACTAAAATTTTTTAAATAACACATATGACTTGCATTATACTTCCTTTGGAAAATTCTGTACTGGGCCACAAAGAAAACCTTTTCAGTATTTTTAATGTAGTGACTTCACAAGAAATGTTCTCTGATTAAGATATAAAATGATTAGAAAAACTAAGAGAAAGATAACTACATGGGAATAAAGAAACGCTTTAAAGATAGTCATGGACTTAAAGAGAAAATCCAAACCAGAAAATTAAATGACCAAACAAAAAAAAAAAGAAAAATATCTGAGCAATTTATGCCAAAATGTAAGAGACACAGGAAATGTTTTATAACCTTCAATGTTCCATTATTAAGAAAACTATAACAGAAAGGAACTTTATGCTTACCAAAGGGAAATTAGAAAAATAACTATAACTATAAAATAAACCAAAAGATACAAGTATGACAATCATTAATAAAAAGCAAGCTGGAATTAATGAAATAGAAAACAAAAATACTACCAAGAATAAGCAATTCCAAAAATTATTTCTTTGCAAAAACCAATAAAAAGAATTCCACTCATCATAAATCTTAAAGAAGAAGGAAAAGGAGCAAAAATATGAAAGACTTAGACTTTGGTCTCTCATATTTGGAGAAAATTCCAATCAACTACTTAAAGAAGTCACATCTAAGGGTAAACCAAACTAAGAGACAAAACCTCAAAGTAAAAAAGAATTTAGTGAAACAAAAGTGATAATGGTGCACCTATCATGTATAATACTTGAGAATTTCCGTGTAAATGACCTTTCGTGTACCAAATAAATTGGCACAAACATATCTAAAAGTCTCCAGATGACATGCCTTGTCCTGCTGGGCACTTTTTAAATAATGATTAGAGATAACATTTATTGTATGCTCATTATGACAATAGTGAAGCCAGATTAGTTGGGCCACCACCCCATCTGCCCATTCAGCAAGAAAAATGGGAGTGAGAATTTGAGCCAGTGCATTTAATTCCAGAAAACATATTTATATAGAAAAACTAAAAGAAAAGAACAACATTTACTTTCTAAATGCCTTCCTATTTTTCAATTTTTACAAATCTATTTTTTGTAACTGAATAAATGCATTGCATGAAGGAAAAAGAATGCCAGGTAGAATAGATCCCTTGCAGTCTGAGCAAAAAGATAAACGACATTAGAGTCCTGTAAACTAATATGTACATAAATAAAAAGAGATGCAGAAGTAAGAATGCAAAAATTATAAAAGATCTAAAGTCATGGAAGTTAATATAAAGTGAATATGGCATTAATGGGGAAAAAAGATGACTAACTCAGTGAAGTAAGAAATAAGATAGCTCCCATGAGCCCTATTTCAATTAAACCCAAATATCCAGGATTAATGGAAGATGCCTCTGAAGATGTTAGGAAAGCAATAATACCTACCATGGAAACCTGGGCTGGGGAGGGGTGGGCTTGGTGATGCGGACAGCCCTCCTAACAACCCTTTCCCCTTTCAGACTCCATTCTTTTCATCACTGTCCTCTGCTTCACTGGGTTGATAGGCTCCTAGTTTTATCTCTTTCCTAGACCCTCTGACCAGCCTTTGATGACTTCACCATCCCAATCCATCCAACCAACCTGCCATGCAACTCAGCCAGCCCTACGTTATATACCAGACATCAGCACCTGGTCGGAAACCTTGTCAGCACAGCTCTGTCTCTGAAAACTTGAACTCATTACACCTTCCTCAGACCACAGCAACCTTACCTTCTCTCTTCCACCTTGTCCAACTTCCCCTTAATTTACTCAAGCTCTCAGACACTTCTGCTTCCTTTAAGGTGGTTAGATCTCCTATGATCACACTTTAGTCCCTTCTGATATGGAACCACTAAAAACAATCACATCAACAAACACAATGGGCTAGTTCCTGTGTCCTTCTCTTGGATGAGCTAACCCCCCACAAGCAAAACCTCCGGATGGACTAGCCCACAACTGGGTTCCTCTGCTCCTACACAGGTGGAGAAAACTGTGCAACCTTGAAGATGGTGCCTTCATGGAAGACAGTCTTGGTTGACTCAGAGCAGCGTTTGCCAGCCCTATCACAGACACTCGCCCCGGCCTCTCATTTTTCTCAGTGACCATGGCAAACCTTCCCTGCACTAGTGGAAGCACTCCAACATTCATCTGACCAAACTGTCAGGAGAATGAGAGATAGACATCTTTAGAAAGACTGGTAGATAAGTAAGCACCTGGAGGTAAATTAAGAGGTCCACCTGAAACATTATAGGCATTGACACAGACCTGTGATAACGGCTTCCTGTTGGCACAGTTAATGCCCCCGATGAAGACCATGTTGGGCATCGTTGGCCTGGGGTAGTCCAGTACGAAGTCTCCTCTGAACAGCCACATGGATGCAGAGCTGAAGACCTCCACCACCGACGTCTCTCTCCCCAGAAGCTCCGAGGCAAGGCTTGCATAAGGATCGTATGAAATGTGGCAGATGTACTTCAGGGACAGAGGGTAGAGCATGTTCTTGACCCTTTGCAGGAATGTCATATGGTCGGAATTCATTGTTAATAGCCTAGGAATATATGAGGAAGGGTTTGGGCATTGCGTGCCCTCAAAATCTAAGTCACATGGAATAGAGCGCAAAAAAAACACAGCCGGCAGGGACAGGTACTTGGCCAGGACAGCCCCACAGGGGAACACCGGATCTGTTAACACCACATCAAAGGAAGTGGCGTTCAGGTGCCCGATCAGGTCCTCATTATGCATCAGCGCCTCGCAAGACCTTTGAAACACTAAAGCAGCAGATTTCAAAGATTCCATCGATTTAAAAAACATCTTTAGAAAAGGTGTTTTTTCAAACACCAGATGAGACTGGCCCATTAACAGGTAATTAAATTCATCCTGGGTGTATGGAATGGCATAGGTCTTCAGGGTGAAAAAGTCCTCTTTTTTGATATACATATTCACGTCTGGCGAAACGACCACTATTTGGTGGCCTCTGGCGTGGAGCTCCTGCACGGCCTCCTTCATGCTGAGCCAGTGGCTGCCATCCATGGGCACCACCAGCACCTTCCTGCCTTCAGCCCAGGGCCCGACACACAGGAACACCAATAGCCCCGTGAGCACTGGGCCGGGAACCAGAAATCCTGCAGCCATGTCCACAGAAGCCCGAAGCAGCTGACTTTTCGGATCAGGCTGTGCCTCCTGCATTTATTTCTGTCATCTTTCTCTTATCGCTGAACACTTAGAATGGCAAGTAATTGGCAGGCAGCGTGCCCTCCTTATGTTAATCATTACAAACAAAACTATCCCTGTCTTTTACCACCGGCCCCACCCTTCTGCTTGCACACAGGGAGATATCGGAGCCCCTTATCTAAAAAAAAACTCACCTGCCTTCACTGCCCTCTCCAAGGAACATTCTAATTCACTCTCCTGCTTTTTATCCAAATCTCAAAACAAGACTGTGGATACCCGTTTCATTTGATCTCCTCCTACTTCTCTGTTAACGGTGTCCTAAAGGGCTGTGACTAAGCTCTGAGAAGTCACCAACGTCCCAGGCTCCAAGCATAACTAACCTCTTTGTGGGACGGGACCTTAACTGAAGACTCTTAACGCTCTGTCCTCCCATGCGTGGGTAACATGAGCACACTCAGAAAGGGGGGGAAGGTGAAAGGGGGTGATGGTCATGGAGGGGGGCACTTGTGGGGAAGAGCACTGGGGGTTATACGGAAACCAACTTGGTAATAAACTATTTTTTTAAAAAGAAAAAGAAAAATATATAACATTGCTAAGATCGCTTTCTCTAAACAGGGAGTGTGATACTAGCTCTTTGGTTTTGATCTTTCTTCCCATATCAGGACATCTCTTGCAATGGTCGGGGGAAATCTCCTTGAAATGCCTTGAAATACGGAACTATCTTGAAGGATCCTGCCCTGGAGACTTGAAGACAACACAAGCGTTCGTTGAGCATTCAATATTTACTCCTCGGAATAAGAGTTGCTGTCTTCTACAGCATAAATGGGCAGGACGACCCTTAGCGATGGCACGGTGGGGGACAGACAGCACCCCTTCTAGAAGGCCTGCTCACCTTGGAAAAGAGGGAAGCCATCACTGAGTCCCAAACCAGGCTCTGTCCCAACTTCTCTTCTCCAATCTTCTGCTATTCTGTTTAGGGACGGGGGTCTTTTGCTAATACCTTCCCGGCCCCACCCTCCTTCCTATGAAAACCATCCGTTTTGTACAGCGCCTCAGAGCTCCCCTCTACTTGCTAGATGAGATACTGCCCAAGTCATGAGTCCTTAATAAAGCCGATAGATCTTCAAGCTTACTCAGCTAGATGTTTTTCTTTAGCAACTCCAAGATATAAATCTGGATGGAATAAATGAGACACACACCATGCTGGATGGTTAGATTTAACATCATAATGCTCCTGATTTTGTCCCAGATTAAGCTATAGATCTATAGACTGGAATGTTTAACACGACCAAAAAGTTTTTTCGATTCACCCAGAAACATTCCTGGCTTCTGGTAAGAGGAGTGGCTCCTACCGGACTAGTGGTCCCACAGATAATGATGAGAAACTCCCACAAAATGTTGGGCAGCAAGCAAAAGCAGGCAGAAACTGAAGGGGCAAGGGGGGATGCAGTGGCCCGGGAGCATAAGGGTGGCCAGGCGCCCAGGCAGGGTGTCCCCGCTCTTCTTACACTCACCTCTCATACCTCTGCCCTCACCCATCCCACAGCTAACTCCTCCCTGTGAAAAGGGGATTAAGATCTCATTTGTAGCCATATAGCAGAAGATGGCCAGCACCTCAGTCAACCCACTACCCACCATCGGGTCTCTGCCCCCTTCTAGAGCTTGGACCAAAGTTCTAGGGGTCATTGCTCTGCTGTCTCTGTCTTAGTGCCCAACCCATACCTTGTCTGCCAGCCCCGAAGCCAGCCAAGCAGTGGGCACTGCATGCCCTTTCTCAACCTCAACTCTTCTTCCAATGTTCTAACTCGAGACTCAGCCTCCAGTTAAGCTTTGGAGGCCTGCCAGGCTGCCCATGGTAGCTGTCAGCCCACCATGCAGCCATTTGTTTCTCTTCTCTGCCGCAGAGCCCTCTGTGCAGTGGCTCCTACAAGCGCATCAAACTAGCCGGTGTTTTCATGTGTCCCCATAGTCATCTGATGGTCCCTGAGCATCTGACATGCCTGCCACCTCTCCCCACAGAAAGGTGGATGGTCAACTCGGGATTTCTCCTGTGACACCTCTTTCCCAAAGCCCTTTCCTTCAGTTTCCTGCCTGGTTCACCAGTTGTTGGCTCACAAATTGGTCACTGTACATGGAGGACAAGGAGAGACCGAAGACAGAGGCGAGTCACTCCAGACCGATGTGGTAGGGTTAATAAATAAGGGAACATACTCACAAGGCTTGTCTGGAGGGGCTGCAAGGCCAAATAATCTTCGCCCTGCCTGCCCAATCTTAGGAGAGGCCTTCCTGGGTTCAGTCACGTATACCATCCATACGGGCTACCGTCCACAACACCTTCCTCTCTCAAGGCCTTGTCCTTGGAAACAGCTCCCACTGTGAGAACAATGGGCAGAGCACACGTTCCAGGGACAACGGAGGAGCAGAGAAGCCTGGATCCAGCCCCCAGGTAAACCCGCATCCTCCCGGTTGCTTCCTCTAACAACAACAACAACAACAACAACAACAACAACAACCAATTTTTAAATGTGCAAAGGATTTGACTAGATTATTGTCCAAAGGTCAATACACATATGAGAATATGCTCCACATCAATAAGGAAATGCAAATAAAAATGGGGTACCACTTCTCCCCCACTAGGATAGCTGTCACAAAAAATCTAATGCAAAATAACAGGTGTTGGCAAAGATGTGGGGAAATTGGAATATCCACGCATTGCTGGTAGGGATATAAAATGGAGTAGCCACTGTACGGAACAGTTTGGCAGTTCCTCAACAAGTTGTGCAGAGAACTACCATCCGACCCAGTGATTCCACGTCTGGACCTATACTCAAAAGAACTAAAGACAACCGTTTTGTATTTAATATTTTAATTTACATCCAAGTTACTTAGCATATAATGCAATAATGATTTCAGGAGTAGAATCCAGTGATTCATCCCCTACATATTACACCCATTGTTCAACCCATCAAGTGTCCATAATAATGTCCCTGCCCATTTAGCCCATCGCCCCCATCCAAAATCCCTCCAGCAACCCTCAGTTTGTTCTCTGTATTTAAGAGTCTCTTGTGTTTTGTTGCCCTCCCTGTTTTTATATCATTTTTGCTTCCCGTCCCTTATGTTCATCTGTTTTCTATCTTAAATTCTACATTAGAGGGAAGTCATATCATATTTGTCTTTCTCTCACTGACTAATTTCGCTCAGCATAATACACTCTAATTCTATCCATATTGTTGCAAATGGCAAGATTCCATGCTTTTTGATTGCCAAGTAATATTCCATTATGTATATGTACCACATCTTTATCCATTCATCAGTTGATGGACATTTGGGCTCTTTCCATTCTTTGGTTATTGTCAATAGTGCTGCTATAAACATTGGAGTGGATGTACCCCTTTGCAACAACACACCTGTATCCTTTGGGTAAATACCTAAAGTGCAGTTGCTGGGTTTTGGGGTAGTTGTATTTTTTAATTTTTTGAGAAACGTCCATACTGTTTTCCAGAGCTGCTGAACCAATTTGCATTCCCACCAGTGGCACAACAGTGTTCCTCTCTCTCTGTATCCTCACCAACATCTGGTGTTGGCTGAGTTGTTAGTTTTAGACATTCTGACAGCTGTGAGGTGGTATCTCATCGTGATTTTCATTTGTATTTCTCTGATGATTAGCGAAGTAGAGCATCTTTTCATGCATCTGTTAGCCATCTGGATGTCTTTGACAAAGTGTCTGTTCATGTCTTTTGCCCATTTCTTTGCTGGGTTATTTGGTTTTTGGGTGTTGAGTTTGAGAAGTTCTTTATAGATGCTGGATACTAATCCTTTATCTGATAGGTCATTTGCAAATATCTTCTCTCATTCCATTAGTTGCCTTTTCGTTTTGCTGATAAAAACAACTGTTAAACAAAAATGTGTCCATAAATGCTCATAGAAGCACTATTCACAACAGCAAAGAATGAAAACCCATCAAGTGAGGACATAAACGTTCATCAACTGATAAATGCATAAACAATAATCCACACAATGGAAAATTATTCAGCCACAAAAAGAAATGAAATAATGGAGTGCCTGGGGGGCCCAGTCAGTTAAGCATCAGACTCCTGAGCTAGGCTCAGGTCATAACCTCATGGTTGGTGGGATCAAGCCCCATGCTGGGCTCTGTGCTGACAGTACAGAGTCTGCTTGGGATTCTCTCTCTTTATCTCTCTCTGCCACCAACCCCGCTCACACTCTCTCTCAAAAAAAAATAAACATTAAAAAAAAGGAAATGAAATACCAATACATGCAACAACATGGATGAACCTTGAAACTTTAAGCTAAGAAGCCAGATATAAAAGTCCACTTAGTATATGATTTCATACTTTCTCTATTTTCAAGTTTATTTATTTAGAGAAAGACAGAGGGCAGGAGAGGGGCAGAGAGAGATGGAGAGAATCCCAAGAGGCTCCATACAGAGGAAGCTGGACACAGGGCTCAAACCCCCAAATGGAAGATCACGACCTGAGCCGAAAACAAGAGTCAGACACTAACCAACTGGGCCACCCAGGAGCCCTTGTACAGTTTCATTTCTACAAAATATACAGAATAGGCAATCTATAGATGGAAAGCAGATGGGTGGTAGCTGAGGGCTGTGGAGGGCAGAATGTAGAGTGACTACTTAAAAGGTATGTCGTGTCCTGTGGGTGTGATAAAAATGTTCTGGAACTAAGGGGCACCTGAGTGGCTCAGTCGGTGAAGCAGAAGCTTAAGTTGGTTAGTGCCAGGGGCTGAAGAGTGACTACTAATGGGGCCACGGTTTCTTTTAGGGGCGATTGAAAACATTCACCAAATGATTGCGATAATCGTTCGCACATCTACGAAAATTCTAAAAACCACCGAATTATAAACTTGCCATGAATGAATTTTATGGTCTATGAATTATATCTAAGTAAAGTTTTTGCTTTTTTTTTTAAACGCACTTAATCTCATTCTCTTAGAGTTATGTGTATTATGAATCAAACAAGGTTCGAGTTTTCGGATACTCATGTTGAATACTTTTTGAAAAAACACTGACTCTTTAGCTACATTGGATAATTACTTATTAACAGATACAATACTGTCAAAATGTTCTGCAAGTCTAATCAGCCACAAAGATAAACACATTTCAAAACCCTTTTTGAGAGGAAAACGAACCATGAAAGACATTGTAGACATTGGCCTAGATCGTGTATTTCTAAAAGTGCATATTAAGAATGACTTGGCATTTTGAGGTTTTGTTCCCCTGTCTCACCTAGAATCCAATCCTCAGTTGAACCGATAAACGGAGAGACCGCAGCCCGAGGGACTGGTACTTGTAGAGAGGCCTGAAGGGAGACGAGCTGGCCCAGCGAGCGGGCCCTGCTGGGTAGAAGTTACTGATATTTGTGTGGAATGGATTTAAATCAGTATTTCTCAACTTCAGCACTAGTGTCTTTGGGGGACAGATAACTCTTGGTTGGGAGAGGGCAGGTGGGTATCTCTTGTGCTTCATGGGCTTTTTAACAGCATCCTTGGTCTCTACCTACTAAATGACAGTGTCATCCCTTGATTGTGACACCAAAAATGTCTCCAGACATCTCCCCTGTTTGAGAACCACTATCTAGATGATTCCAGAACACAACAGGGGAAAACCTGGGAACACGAGAATCAGTCCTGAGGAATCGGGATCTAGCTTTCTGAGAAAATGCTCCCCAAAGAATACTGCGAGAAAGCAATGTTTCTATCACCTCCCAGGAAGTCTTAGCCTGCACTGAGCCAAGGTCCGGAGAAGGGAGGACCAGGGACCACAGCTTCCCCCCGACAGACCACGAAGCACCTTCTCACGCTGCCCGTGTGATCCTCAACAGCCCTGTGAGGAGCGAGGCACGTGCTCTCAGCCCCATTCTACGATGAGAAGGCTGAAGTCCAAGGCCACATGGTCAGGATGAAGCCCCTGAGATGTGCTGACTCATCATTCAGCCCCCTTGCCCCCTTCAGGAGCTGCTACTCTCCAGGCCTTGTATCCCCGGAAAAACTGTGCCGGCCAACCAGTGTGGTCTCAGGGGGATAGAGTGACAAGGACATGGGTTCTCACCGCAGCCTGTGGCCTCGGACACCTCACTTGGTTTGCCCGTTGGTGTGAGAATCGGACTGTCTCCTGTCTGAGGGGGCTCCATCCTGTTATTCCAGCCTGAAGCAGCCTGTCCTGCATGTGTTGGATGTACGGTTTTCAAAGTTCTCCTGCATACACCATCTTACCTGCCCCCAACCCCAAAGTGTTCCCGTTCCACAGATGGAGAGACGCCACCTGCCTCGGCCACACAGCTGGGCTTGAATGCAAGGCTGGTAGATCTTACTGGACCAACGTCCTGAGGACAAGAAGGGATCCCAGGAGCCAGCAGGGGAGGGGAAGTTGGCCCTTTCCCACCCTGGCTCAGGCTAGGGCTGGGCTTTGGTTCACTGCCTCCCACAGAGCAGGCTGTGCAGATAGGATGTGCTGGTCCGGAAGCCTGAGCTCCCTGGGTTTGGGTGGCCCCAAGAGGGAGAGTGGGAATCTGTCCTCAAAGCTCTGTGCAGTTCTCTGCTTTGCAGGTAGGCGAGACTAAGATTTTTCTCTCAATTCCTTTCTTCTAAGAAAAACACTTCAATGCCCCTTCTACTAGTGAACTGTAACGTCAAACTCTCTTCTAAAATGGGGATACTGTAGTCTCCCTTGATCCGCGTCCCTCACTCATCCCCGCTCTACTGAATACTGGAGAGGAACCATGGACTGAGGGGGGAGGGGGAGGGAGGGAGGGGGGATGGTCATGGTGGGGGGCACTTGTGGGGAGAAGCACGTGGTGTTATATGGAAACTAATTTGACAATAAACTATTATAAAAAAATAAATAAATAAATAAAATGGGGATACTGGAAACCTAATGAAAAGAGGTTAGGATGGGATGGATGGGTCTCAACTAAGAAACAGGGACAGCAGAGAGAGTGCTCTGGCATCCACCCTGGATTGGAGCCCCTCTAGGAACAGGGAAAGGCACCTTTGAGAAGGTGATCTGAGAAAAATTCTCTGGAGGCAGGTGACCAGGTGCATGGGGCTGGAGAGGGGGCCCTGGGCAGGGCCGGGATAAGTGGCTTCAGGACATCCGAGGTTGCCCCAAGGCCCAGCCTCTGAGAGTCCCCCAGTGGGAACCGTCAGCCAGGCAGACCGCCAACCATGGTGCTGCCGTGGCTGAGTCCCTCCCTGGGCAGAAGACACGGGAGAGTCAGTCAGTCTAACATGGGCTCTAGGAAGTGACCTCGTGCTCTTCCACACAGGCTAACCTGGGAGCACACGGGTTTCCCAAACCGTGAATCCTAGCACTATGCATGGAACGTTCTCCAAGCTCTGGCTCTCACAAGGCTCTGCACTTTAGCAAGAGCGTAACAAGAGACTTACTATACTTGCTTTAGAGTTGGGCCAAGAGTTACCTGTAAAACGTGCTTGCTGATTTCATAAGCAAATTGAATCTCGCTGTTGATTCATTGGAATTTCTTAGATTATTTCTGAGGTCAAATATGCTTCCAAACTTTTCGTGGCCACTTGTATTGTGGTTATGGATTATCCCATCAAATTATTTGCCTACTAAGGAGTGTTTGGGTTTTTTGGTTTGTTTTCAGCTCTAAATCAGGCCTTTACTTTTCCTGATCTATGATATATCTTCTTTTTCAAAGACTTTTTTATACAAGGTCATGTAACCAAATTAGTTATTTTAAAGTGAACAATTCAATGGCATTTAGTACATTCACCATATCGTGCAAACACAATGATTCTAAAATATTTCCATCCTTGCAAAGTACGAAATTTTTTTTCACAGTGTTGACCTGGTTTGATCATTTGACCCAAAAAAAAAAAAAACCCTCTGACTTTGATCTGTTTAATTCCTAAAATAAATGTCCATGTTGATAATTACATGTTGCACAACACCGAATGTTCTCCATGGTGGCATGTTGGGATGACAGTTGAGTCCGTGATGCCCCAAAATCACATTCACCGCCGTCTGGTTTCTTGATATGACTAAACACATTTCTTTTTTTGCAAAAATAGAATGGCCGGCACCAAAGGTACCAAAAATGCTATCTTTTCCTTCTTATGCCAAATGTTTCTTATCATATTTTACCTATGAACTAACTACCTGGCTAACTCTTCCTGGCATGTGGGATTTCTATTTCGTGCCCCATGCTTCCTGGCACCAGTTCAATTATGCTCATTTTGTCCACGTTCCTGTCAGCTCTCATAGGTATGGCCAAGTGTCCCACGTGTCAACAAAGAAATCAGCAGATGTTAGAGACGAGAGAATAGGGGCTTTGGAATTCTGGTGTGAAAGAGCGATCCAAAGCCTTTTGAAGGTATAAATATTAAAACAAAAACAAGAACAAAAACTCACAAGCTTTTACTTTCCAAACAGCTCTAGGCTCTCTTCCCAAAGGTCAGGAAGGCATCTAAGAACATTTACTTGCCTTAGGTCACAAGTCAACATGCTCTTTCAACGAAGGGTCATGAGCTTAGAGGGCCACACACATCTCCATCTAGTATTCTTTGTTGTTGCCATTTTTTATATCCCCTTGAAAATATAAAAACCATTCTTACCCCTGACTCATATCAAAAACAGGTCTCTGGGCAGATGTGGTCCACTGGCTGCTGTTGGCAGATCTCTGGTTCAGAGCTCTGGGAAAGATCGAGGCGCAGAGCTGAGAGAATATGGGTTTCTACCTGGACTGCCCTTTCAACCCTGTGTCCATTGGTTTGTTTTTTTTTTAAGTTTATTTATTTATTTTGAGAGAGGGGAAGAGAGAAAGTGCATGAGAGGAGAGGAGCAGAGAGGGAGAGTGAGAATCCCATTCAGGTTCCACTCTATCAGAGCAGAGCCCTATGCAGGGCTTGAACTCATGAACCATGAAACTGTGGCCTGAGCCAAAATCAACAGTCAGATGCTTAACCGACTGATCCACCCAGGCGCCCCTCAGCTCTTGTGTCCTCTTGGCAAGGCCTCACCTATTTTCACAGCAGGTAGTGTAGGGTTTAGACTGGAAACTTTCAAGACTCATTCTATGATTCTATGACTGTCCCCAGAAGACCTAGCTAAAGATACCTCGGGCTGTTGCCACGCATGCACCCTGTCTTCATCCAAAGCCTCTGCATCATTCAGAACCTCAGCCTCCGCCCCTTCCATGCCTGTCTACTCTGAGCCTGGCAACCCCTTCTTCAGGAAGCCCTCCCAGGTTGGCCCAAAGAACCAAATGCATGAGGGAAGATTGCACAGATATGAACAATGTCTGTCCACGAAGAAACGGAGAAATGAAAGAGAAACAAAACCACCAACCTGAGACAGGACTCCCTTTTCTTTGCAGTTGGTCCCTCCAATGAAAACCATGCTGGGCATGACTGGTCTGGGATACTCGAACACAAAGTCATATCTTAATAGCCAAATGGAGCCCTTCCGATACAAGGTGGGTAAGGCCACATCTCTCTTGAGGATGCTGGAGGCGAGGTCTTCATACTTTGAATACAGGAGGTAGAATATGTAGGTCTCCAAGTGACTAACGAGGTAGTTGGCCACCCGTTGGGGGAAGGTCATCCGGTCTGAGAACTGAGTGTAGCATCGGGGAATGTAGGACACAGGGTTTGGGCTCCTGCTGATCGCGTGCTCCAGGGAGCACGGGAAGCCCCTGAAGAGATACACGGAGGGCAGGCCCAGGTACTCCGCCAAGATCACCCCACAGGGCAGAGCTGGGTCTGTGAAGAGGGCGTCGAACTTGCTCTCCCGGAGGAAACGCAGGGTGGCGGAGTCCCCCAGAAGGCTCTGGCAGCTGGTGAAGTACATGTCGATAACAATCATGGTATTCCTGTACTCCATCGGAGCGGCGCTCAGGAGCCCTCTCTCCGCAAAGTGATTGTTTCCAAAAGACCGGAAACGGTTCTGCAGCTCCTCCTGGTCAAATGGCACTGGGTAGATTTTTCTCGTGTAGTGTTTGGATTCCTTCAGAAGCAGATTGACCTCGGGCACCAGCACTACAATGTCATGTCCCTTCTCACTGAGGAGCTCAACTATCTCCTTCATACTGAGCCAGTGGCTTCCGTCCTGAGGCACCACCAGCAGCTTGTCACCTACAACCTCACCCCAGAGCACTAAGAGGAAAACCCCTGCAGAAACTTTCTGAAACGCATGGCGGAGGCAGGCCATCTGGGGGGAATACAGGCAGCAACACGAATAAATAGTTTACGCTCTCTCAGCTTCAGGGCTGCCGATGGCCTTCCCTAAACTAGCCAGCACTCTTCACAGCCTTTGCCTACCTCTCCTTGCTCTGAATTTTGCCCTTTGTTTTAAAAGAACCTAAATTAATATTTAACCATTTTTCACACACATGGTGAACCAACGGGCCCCTTATCAGCTTTCACCTGAGCTTCTAGATTTAATTTTCTCTTTCTCTCCACCATTGTGCCTCTCCTTCCCAAACTCTGGACATGTTGAGGACAGCTTGGGAGGTCCCTGGAGGCTGTTGATAGTCCTCCATCCCAAGCTGTCTGGATTCCACAGCAAGGTGACGATGTCCACCCATGAATAGCTGTTAGTGCTTCTCCACTTTCTTAGCTTTTCTCAGAAAGGAAGTGACAACAGATGCCCCAAATTCAGAATTTGCAGCACACAGCTGCCCAGTCCATGTCCAGGTGGCCTGGTTACCACAGCAACAGCTGGATTAGAAGGTGGGCTGCAGAGGGGTGCCTGGGTGGCTCAGTTAGTTGAGTGTTGGGCTTTGGCTCAGGTTATGATCTCACGATTCGTGGGTTCAAGCCCTGTGTCAGGCTCTGTGCTGACAACTGGCTCAGAGCCTGGAGCCTGCTTCGGATCCTGTATCTCCTTCTCTCTCTGACCCTCCCCTGCTCACACTATCTATCTCTGTGTCTCAAAAATAAATCAAAAACATTTAAAAAATTTTAAGAAGAAGGTGGGCTGTAGGAAGCCCAGTGTACATGGAAGAGTCTGATACAATCTCCCCACTCTGGTCTTGGGTAAACCACCGTTATTTGGAGTTTTCTATTCTATCAAAAGACAGTATCTAATTCTAAAGATACGTGCTCTTGGGGTGCCTGGGTGGCTCAGTCAGTTAAGTGGCTGACTTCAGCTCAGGTAATGATCTCGCGGTTTGTGAGTTCGACCCCCATGCCAGGCTCTGTGCTGACAGCTCAGAGCCTGGAGCCTGCTTCGGATTCTGTGTCTCCCTCTCTCTCGGCCCTTCCCCTGATCACACTCTGTTTCTGTCTCTCTCTCTCAAAAATGAATAAAACATTAAAAATAAATTTTAAGAAATGTGATTCCATGGTTCGTCTCCAGTATTCAGTAGTCTCCCTTGATCTGTGTCCCTCACTCTTCCCCGCTCTCTTTCCCCCTTCCTCACGAACCATGGACTGAAAGGGGAGGGGGAGGGGGGGAGGGGGTGATGGTCATGGTGGGGGGCACCTGTGGGGAGAAGCACTGGGTGTTATATGGAAACTAATTTGACAATAAACTATTATAAAAAAAATAAAATAAAATGAAGATTTCCAGGTCCCAAAAAAATAAAAATAAAAATAAAGGGAAAATATGAAAAAAAATAAACTACCAGTAGAAACAGAACTGCCCATAACCCATGTTGGAATCAGAAACAGTAACTTTAAAATAACAACAATAAATATGTTAGGGGCGCCTGGGAGGCTCAGAAAAGAAAAAAAAAAGAAATGTGATTCCATACAATGGAATATTATTCAGCCATAAAAAGAAATGAAGTACTGATTCGTGTTATAAAACAGATGAATCTTGAGAACTAAGCGAAAGAAGCCAGTTACAAAGGACCATGTGCTGTATGATTCCACTTCTGTGAAATGTCAGAATTGGCAAATCCAAAGAGACAGAAGGTAGGTGAGTGGTGGCTGGGGGCTGGGGATGGGGTGACTGCCAAGGGGGAGGGGGCTCCATTTGGGGGTGAGGAAATGACCTGGAATGAGATGGTTGCTCATATCTGTGAAAATACTAAAGACCACTGAAATGTACACTTTTAAAGAGCAAACTTTACGATACATGAATCACATCTCAATTAAAAAAAAGAACGTCTGTGTCCAAGTTCTGGCTTCCTCACTTCCTAGAGGTGTGACCATGGGCAGGCCACTCAATCTCTCTGTGCCTCAGTTTCATTATCTGCAAAACAGGGCTAATAATAAAACCAACGTTCGCTAGTTTTGTAATATTTCATTTGGAACCACTCCCTAAGGGGACAGTCCACCCATTTGAGGCTTAATTCATGGGAGGTCCTCAACAAGAGGAGATTATTGACATCTGATCATGTGCCTGATCATATGGTCAACATTAATATCATGGAGGCTGGAAATAATCCGTGCTGGGAAACGCACGTGACCCGCCCAGTTATGACTGTCCTTGATTCTTTACCGTATATCAGGCCATCTACAGGCATTGTTGCATTTAATCTGGAAAAGAGCTCTGAGCGGTGGAACGACTTTCTTCCTATTTTACCTCTTTAGAAACTACGATTCTTAGATGACCCTTACCTCGCTGCTCAGTGAAAGAGCTGGCGTGTGCAGGAACCCAGACCGGGAAGGTTCCGGAATTCATGCTCAAACCCTGTATACGGTGCTCCTCCTGCAGTCCTCTGGTGCTTAGACCATGGTGGGGGACCCGAGCTTCACTGCCTCACCTATTAACTACCCACGGCCGCCAGGCATGAGTCAGCCAGTACACGTCGTTTTTTGCAGAGCCCTAGTGGCAGAGCTCCAGGTGAGGAGGTGACACAGGCAGGAAAGACACAGGTGGTGAGGGGAATGGAATAGAGAGGAGAAGAGGGGTGGAGGAGATGTGAAAGGAGAAATGTCTGCAGAGGGGTGTTGTGAAATCTGGAGGCAGCTGAGATCCTCTGGCGCTTCCAAGCTAGATAAGATTGAGTTGAACACCATTCAAGACCACGTCAGGAGTCCCCAGCCCTTCCCAATCTGAATCCTGTGTGCGACTTCTGCTATCTTCTCTTCTCTTTCTTCTGGATATGCTTTTACTTGGAATCCAACATAGGACCCAGCCCCTGGAGGCCATCCTTGAAGCAATTGCAAATGCCAGGCTGTTTCCCATAGCAAACCTTCCATGAAGATCAAGAGTCCCTAAGGAGGCAGCACAGAGAAAACTACTTCACAGCACAAGTAGAAGGGCGCCCCGGTGGCTCAGTCAGTTAAACATCTGGCTCTTAATTTTGTATTAGGTAATGATCTCATGGTTTGTGAGTTCGAGCCCTGCATCAGGCTCTGTGCTGACAGTGCAAAGCTTGCTTGGGATTCTCTCTTTCTCCCTTTCTCTCTTTGCCCCTCCCCTGCTCACTCTCTCTCTTTGAAAATAAATAAATAAACTTTAAAAAAAAATCTTTTAAGCACAAGTAAATCCTCTTGTTCCTAAAAATCCTCTCAGCCACTTGTGATTTCTCACTTCTCTGACCCCCGTTGGTGACCAGTCTGCTCTGCTCCATTTCCTAACACTGAGAGGTCTCAGAGGGTAGAAGGGAATTGTTGGAAAGTGGTTTGACTGAAACATGGGAAAAGACAAGCATTTGGCTCCATCCCATCTCGCAAGGTGTTTTGTGCTCATAACGGGAGGGTAAAAGCCCACAGCCTAAGGAGTCTGCCATGGGATCCCTGCCTTTCTTCCTCTTTAAACAGTCGTCTGAAGCCAAGATCCTTGCGCTCACCCTCCTCCTCCAACTGTGTTTTCGTTCATCTAACAGATGTGCCACGGGCACCAGGCTGAGCACTGGGGACAGGGCAACGGAAAAGCCAACGCGGTTCCTGCTCTTGTGAAGGTTACAGTGCAGAGAGGAGGAGTAGACATTATACAGAGTCGCCAAAGAGCTCATTAATTGCCACTGTGGTTAGAAAGCAAAGGTGATAGCAGGCCTGAAATAGGGTGGAACATGGGGGTGTGAGAGAGTGGAAGGAAGGACACAGGGATGCAGGGAGAAGCAGGCGGAGGCTAGGTGACACAGAGCTTGGTCAATGGCGCCAACCATGCCTGGGAGCCCCAAGTCCGTACCAAAAGATCATGGGGTGACACTCGTCCAATCTAAGCCTTGCTTGGTCACCGGGTCTTGGGTCCCTGAGGACTGCCAGGATGCCGAAGCAGACACATGCCACCATGACTCTGCACTTGAAGAGTCAGCGATGGGGTGCTCCCCAGGTGGTACAAGACTAAGGACACGGCACCGGGGAGGAAGCAGGCCTGTCAAATAGTGGAATCCATCAAAGCCACGCCGACTTCCAGTTTCCAGGAACAGATCACACACCACCGCCAGACAGCGATCAGACAAACTGGAAGAGGGGTCATCCTCCAGGACACTGACCCAGTGACTACAAAAAGTCACAGGAGTTTTGAAAAGGGCAGGAACGGTTAGAGATTAACAGACGTTAGAAGAAATGACCCAGGTGGGAAGCTGCGTATATCCTGTTCAAACAAATCAACCTTTGAAAGACATGATTTCTCTTTTTAAGGACATTTCGGTCAGGGACGCCTGGGTGGCTCAGTCAGCTGAGCGTCTGACTTCAGCTCAGGTCATGATCTCACGGTTCACGAATTCGAACCCCCAGTCAGGCTCTGTGCTGACCAGAGTCCAGAGCCTGCTTTGGATTCTGTATCCCTCTCTCTCTCTCCCCATTCCCTGCTAGAACTGTGTGTCTCTCTCTCTCAAAAACAAACAGACAAACAAATAAATAAATAAATAAATAAATAAGGGAGCCTGGGTGGCTCAGTCAGTTAGGTGTCTAATTTCAGCTCAGGTCATGATCTCACGGTTCATGAGTTTGAGCCGTGTTGGTTTTTGTGCTGACAGCTCAGAGCCTGGAGTCTGTTTTGGATTCTGTGTCTCCCTCTCTCTTTCTGCCCCTCCCCTGATCATGCTCTCTCTCTTTGTCTCTCTCTGTCTGTCTCTCTCTCTCTCTGTCTCAAAAAAAATGAATCAACTTTTAAAATAAATAAATACATTCCCACTGTTGGTGGGAATGTAAACTGGTGCAGCCGCTCTGGAAAACAGTGTGGAGGTTCCTCAAAAAACTATCAATAGAACCCCCCTAAGACCCAGCAATAACACTGCTAGGGATTTACCCAAGAGATACAGGAGTGCTGATGCATAGGGGCACATGTACCCCAATGTTCATAGCAACACTGTCAAGAATAGCCAAATCATAGAAAAAACCTAAATGTCTATCACCTGATGAATGGATCGAGAAGATATGGTGTGTATATATATATATATACATACACACACAATGGAGTATTACATGGCAATGAGAAAGAATGAAAATGAAATCTGGCCATTTGTAGCAAGGTAGATGGACCTTGAGGGTGTCATGCTAAGCAAAATAAGTCAGGTGGAGAAGGACAGATAGATACCATATGTTTGCACTCATAGGTCTAACAGGAGAACAGGAGAAATCTAATGGAGGACCATGGGGAGGGAAAGGGGGAAAGAGAGTTGGGGAGAGAGAGGGATGCAAAACTTGAGAGACTACTGAATACTGAAAATGAACCAAGGGTTGAAGGGGGAGGGGGAGGGGGGAAAGAGATGGTGGTGATGGAGGAGGGCACTTGCGGGGAAGAGCACTGGGTGTTGTATGGAAACCAATTTGACAATAAACTATTAAAAAAAAAAAAAGACCTTAGCCAAAAAAAAGGAAACCGAAGCTGGAGGAGGCATTGCAATCCTGGACTTCAGGATATATTACAAAGCTGGAAGCATCAAGACTAGGACTGGGGCACTGTGCACCTTCTTCAAGATAATGGCAAAATACTCCCCTGGTAAAGGCCACAGATAGGAACGAAAAATATTTAGCTACAATTAAACCACACATATTCAAATGATCCAGAACCACTGCATCAAAAGAACTCTCCTTTATGTATTTTATTATTTTTGTGTCTAAACACATTCTTACAGTGTACGAAAAAGTACTGAAGACAGTTGGATGAACTCATCATCATAGAAAATAAACTTTGTTGCAGACTTTTCCATTGAGAGTTGAAGAAAGTCTTGAAGTGATGATTAAACTCCTCAGAGTTTAAGTCATGGAATAAGTCTTTACTGTAAAATTGGATGATATTCCCAGTTGCCAACTCACCTCTGGCATGATTAAAACCACCTCATGCCCTCTGTGGATGAGTTTCTCCATGACCGAATGCATGGTAAGCCAGTGGCTCCCATCTATGGGTACTGCCAGCAGCTTGCCTGGCTCAGCAAAGCCAAATGTCAGCAGAAGACACACACACAGGGAAGCTGGGCAAAATCCTAGGAGCCACTGGAAAACTGCAACCCAGAACCATCCATCTGCTTGGATTCTGAGCTGGTGTCATAGGGTCAGTGGAAGAAGTACAGGCATAAAGCCCGCCCAGGGAGAGGGCATGCATTCATGCATTCATTAAAAATCACACTCATTGCCAGTGATGTACTCGTGAGAACAATAATGAATAAGGAACATTTGCTGAGACACATGCTTGTATGTTTTCCAGATTAAAATATAGCTTTTGATCTTTGCCTTGGGCAGAGATCACACACTGTATCACAACACCGTTTGAAAACAGAATTATTAAGCAGCGTTTTTCGGACTCAGACTGATAAGAAGCAAGGTAAATTGTAATAGGGGCGCCTGGGTGACTCAGTCGGTTAAATGTTCAACTTCGGCACAGGTCATGATCTCATGGTTTGTGGGTTCAAGCCCCACATCAGGCTCTGTTGCTGACAGCTTAGAGCCTGGAGCCTGCTTCGGGTTCTGTGTCTCCCTCTCTTTCTCTGCCCCTCCCCTGCTCATGCTATGTCTCTCTCTGTCTCAAAAGTAAACATTTAAAAATTTAAAAATAAATACATAAATAAATACATTGTAATAAAAGTAGTATTTTTGCATTTTGTTCCAAGGAAATTTTGGGGTTTATCCTCCGACTACGTAAGGCTCTTTTTTCAGAAAGAGATTAGTATCCCAGTTTCCAAGGAAAGATCTGGAGCCACTTACCACTAATCTCCTCATTGGCAATGGAACGATGCTCACAAGCGTCTCTGAAATGCACGGTGTTGCTGCTTGTTTGTTCCATATCTAAACCCACTGAGGCCTCCGAAATGTGAAGACTGATAATCCCACCTCCGAGGACCGTTCAGGGATGTGATGGAATGTGACTGCCATCTACTTTAAATCTCTTTCCCCAGACACACTGTATGCAGTGGGTGCCCCATGCTTCCCAGAAGCAGTCTGCTAGGCATCCTCTCTGTGTCCTCTCTGCTCCTACATTCTTCAGTTTAGACTTCTGCTGTGGGTTCACCCCAATAGGACTGATACTCTACTTCAGGAATCTCTTTATCTGTCTCCCATACTCTCCTGAGCACTTGCCAAGGTCAGGGGCATATCTTCTTCACATATGCACCCTCCTCCCACGGGACCTGTGCTATGCCTCACTCAGAGAAAGCACACGAGGAATGTTTGTTGCATTGGACTGAATCGCACTATGTAGGTTTTCTAGACACCTTTATGGGTTAGCTCAGTAGTGTATGTCAGATAAGAGCCCAAGAAACATTTAGTGAAGGGTTCTGGAGCCAACCTGGGGGGAGACCTGGCTTTTTGTAAGGCCAACACGGCTCCTTCTGAAATGCCCAAACTATTGCTAGACATTTGCTTAGTCACCACGTACCTTGGGGCTTTTTGGATGAATGTCTGAAAAATAAAAATGGTGGCAAATGATCTACTTTCTCAGGAGGCTTACTTCAGAGTAGATATCAATAAAATACAAAATAGAAAAACAGTAGAGGTAATCAATGAACGCAAAAACTGGCTCGTTGAGAAGATGAATTAACCTGATAAAGCTATAACCAAACTGATCAGAAAAAAAGAAGAAAAAATTACCAATATCAGAAATGAGAAAGGTGGCATCATTATAGATTTCACAGATGTTAAGAGAATAATAAGAAAGAATATCAAGAACAAGTTTATGCCAATATATTCTATGACTTAGATGAAATGGACAAATTCCTGAAAATGCAAACTACTAGAGTTTAATCAAGAAGAAATAAGGAAGTTGAATAAAAATAACTTGCATGGTTTAAATAGAATTCAGTTTGTAATTCAAACTTTCTCCCAAATAAAACTTCAAGCCTAAATTATTTCATTGATAAATTATACCAAACAATGGAGGGAGAAATAAAGCCAATTATTATTCCAGAATATATTCTTAAGTGAGGAAACAATACATTCTAGAGAATAGAAACATAGAGAACTTCCTGATCTTTCTAGGAGACCACTGAATTGGTCTATGAGACCAACATTTCCACATACCAAAACTAGATAAGGACATCAAAACTTACACACCAATACCTCTCATATACACAATGCAAAAATTCTAAACAAAATTTTAAATAATATAAATGTATATGAAAATACAAAAAATATATAATAATAATATACAAAAAGGTAGTGGAACTTATCCCAGGAATGCTGTTTTAACATTAGAAAATCAAGGTAATTTACCATAGAAATAAACTTAAAAAGTAAAGCCATATAATCATCTCAATAGGCACAGTATATGACAAAATACAACGTCCATCCCAATAAAATTATCAGAAAACAAGAATAAGAAGGATCAGAAAACAAGGACAAGATAACATAGATAATTGTTAAGCTAGCTTTCAAGGTTTTTGGTAACCTGAAACTTTAAGATTTGTATGGATGATAAACTAGGATTAATTCATTGGACATTTAGGCCTTTTCCAAATCAGATGGAATGCTAAAAGATTGATTATTAAGCATAGGTTTGTGTTTTTTAACTTATTGCAGAAAAACTAAGGATATTTGGTTCTGCTGAAAACATGCTTTGTGCTTAATTGATTCATACATTTGCCATCTAAAAAATTCTAATGTAACAGTTCACAGTTGGTTACCTCTTCGTTTTCACGGGAGACTAAGGTTTCTAAGAGTTAAAATTCTGCTAAATGTAATTAAGACTGATGGAAATAAGGAAAACAGTTCTGCATGTAGAAAAGTAGGAGATACATAAGATGTAAGAAATGGGAATACATTTTTGTTGAAGAAAAAAGAAAGTAATTTTGTCCTGAATGAGACTGGCTATTTGGAGAGATGACTTGGGACAAAATCTAAATGCAAGTAAAGTTGTAGAAGGTCCATGAAGGGAAATATTTGGGGGGGAATGTTTTATATGAGGTCAGATGGACTAAGCCTGACTTTATGAAACACAGAGCCATAAAGCCCGTTGGAAACGTTGGCCTGATACCTTGCTTACCAAGGTCCCAGCAGCCTTACAAGGTGGTAAAGACTGGCGCTTCCTGGCAGGTGCAGGAACCTCAGGACATCTCGGTAACCTTCCCAGGAAGGTAATACCTTCCTCATAAAGAGGAACTCATGCAAATCTACAGGTATTGAAAGCATATCTGATGGCAAGTACTTGGCTTGTCCCCTGGCCTTGAGAGGCTACTAAAAGTCCAGTCTTGAGATTCCTTCTAAAAAAGTTCCAGCAAAGCAAATTTTTAAAGGTCTATATGACCAATCACTGTTCTTGCTGAGCTTATGCAAACAATGAGGCTGAGTTTGTTAAAAACTGGACTTGTTCTACAGACGATTTAGTCTTGATTTGGCTGTCTCTGGAAATGAGGGTTTTTAGAGAGAAAAACTATGTCTCAATAATGCACATTATGGATGTTAAATTCTAGTTCTGATTGTCTGTAAATGTTTATTTACAAACTAGACAGCTTGAGGTAAACTTCAGAAAAATATCCCATAACTCATATATAGACAATCTTTGTGCCTGTTATGCTGTGGGCCATTCAAAAGGATCATCACAGATATTTGAATTACAAACCAAAAACAAAACAAAAAACCATCTAATTCCCTCTGCCTATTCCCACTCCATCTGAAGATGCTTCAAGACTGACATCTAAAAATCTTCTCACCGGCAGATGCTGGGTTTATAGTTTTGCTCTAACCATTAACCTATATTTTTCTTGTTTCTATAAAAGTGCCTCTTATTAATTACCTGATTGTTCACTAAACAAGACAGTCTATATGATGGCTAACACCACCTATTACACAATCAATGCCTCAAATGACTCTCAAAATAACATTCTATTATTAAAGACTAAAATAACTCAAGTGCATTAAACAATTCTACAAAATAAAATGGCATTAGATGTTTTAACTGCTACACAAAATGGAACTTGGACTCTGATAAAAACAGAACACTGTGTGTAATTCCAGATTACAAGAATATTTCTAAGTGTTTAACTGATGAATATGTAAATTGGTCCTTTAAATGATCTCTCTCTTTCCTTTAAAAATTGGTTAAACCCCTAGACTAAAGAAAATTTTTGTCAACTGTCAAAGCACTCTTGTTTGGGCTTCTTTTTCTTTTTGTTATTTTAATCATGTTTTGATATTTTTTCCCATGTCTTTCCATCTGATGCCAAGACTCCTTCACTCCCACAACTTCAAGCCAACAGATGATCCCTTCTGCTCAAGCGGACACTTATATGTTATCAACTCTAGATACAGCTGCCTTAGCCTTTCCTAACTCCTATTAAATTCTCACTGGCCAGTGTTGACCCATAGGTAGGGACATTTCTATGCCCCCTATTCAGCTGAGACCTTCCGCCTTGCCTTCAACAACCTTAAAGATTTAAGGGTCAATGTTGTTGGGGGGGAGGGGAGGATGATGAGGGAAACAAAGGCAAGAGAAAGGTAACATAAATTAAATCTCCTTACAGCTCGCAGCCCACTGATGACACCTGAAACATGCAGAGTGTGACCTTGCTCGAAGAACCCACCGCTGTCTTACTTCCTTATGCTTTTGTTTTATTAGAGACTAAAAGGAACCTTATCTTCACAGGAGCTAGCCCCTCAAGATCCTGAAAGCCTTGCTTTCGAATTCCTTAGAGACTCAGGCTATCCCTAGCCCCCACTTCATACAAGTCCTGGGATCAAATCCATTGACATCTTAATCAGGTATTCGATTCACCCCTAAATGTCTCCATTGATAACCTAAAAATAGGTTACAAAAACAATTATGAGCGCTTCAACAAGAAAACCAACAAGCAGTGATTGATGCTCTCAATGACTTTTCTAATTGGATCAACCCCAAAAACTGGTCCTCTAGGTTCGATCTCATTCATGGTTTAATACTATTATGCTACTAGTGATTATTTTGTTTTTCATTGCAGTCTTCAAAATGATGATGTCTCTCTGCTCCACATCAGCTAAGGTGTTCTTTGTCACTCCCCAGATGCTCACCCCTTCTATTGCGACCCTTGTTCCTACAACCGAAAAACAAAAGCTGGGAGACGTGGAGTTATTCCTAGAGAATGTGTTATGAGCCCTGGAGGGTGAGTGGGGTAATAGCTGAAATGTCAGCAATGTTCCGGTCTCAAGGCTGTCGACTGCGATAGCGTTATGAGATTCAGCGCACTAGGATCCCGCGGAGGACAGTTAGATCCAAAACCGGCTGTAACTTCCTGACACTCCTTGGAGCTTCACGTGCTCCCCGCATGCCTTCACTAAGGTCTTTTGTCTTCTCTGTCCATACTTTGATACTCTCTAATACTTATATCTGACCAAATAGAAAACAAAAGCTACATGTGGCCTACTGCTGCTGCTGCTGCTGTGTCAGAGGCAGCCCTGCACGTCCGCTCAGTCTACTGTCTGAGAACTTTTTCTCCAGTGCAAAGCTATAGCATGTGAATATTCCCAGCCACTTCATCTACATAGAAAGAGCTGGAAACACCACAGAGGCCTATCAACAGGTGACTGGATAAACAAATTGTGGTATGTCTATAATCTTATTAATATTATATCCTAGACATTGAGCTAGCCCTGTGCTTGCTAGTAAATGCTTATTAAATATAGCTGATGCTTAGTAAATATTCATTGAAGAATGAGTGAAGGAATGAAGGAATAAGTGGAAAAATAAAGGGCGACTCATGTCTCCTTGCCACCCTACCCACCCCCTCCATCCTCTGTCATATCACTCTGTCTTCCTCGTAACACCTGCTGCTGTCTGATGTGATTTGTTTGCTAGTCTTCCTGTTACTCTCGGTGGCCCAGAGAATGTGAGCTGCGGTGAGAGCTGGCCTTGTCAGCTGTGTCCATGGTTGGAGGCCAGCACGCCTGCAGCCATGCCCAGCACCCACAGGCGCCCAGCACCCACAGCCGCCCAGCGAGCACTTGCTACGTGAAGGCTGAGCTGTGGCATGCCGGCCTGATCTGTGCAGGGGCACGGAAACAGGAGATGGAATCTAGTATGGAGGAAGAGAGGCAAGACTGTGGTTTGAATGGCGTTACAAGGACGGGTGTAGATTCTAGAATGCCTTCTAGGTTTCTTGCATGAGCAAAGGGAGAGGTGATGGGATCGTTCACTAACACAGAAGGGAAGTCGACGGGGGCAACGAGAATGGGGAGATGGATTTAGACCCAAAGGTGTTCACCGGGTTTGTAATTGGGTAACTGCCGTAGGGGGGGCAACGGGGCAGATTCAGCACAACCCTGAGTTGGAGATACAGACACATGATCGTATGTGACTTTGCCAGCTTCATGGGTTACAAGAGTGTTACACGTAACCCGAACGGCTTAATGAAAGACAAGGTCATGGCTTGTTTAGAGAGATATGGAAACCTTTTATGGATGAGTTAGACTTTGAGATGGGTTTTCATCGAAGGGAGTGAAGGGAGGATCTGGGAGGACAGACATCCCTCACAGAGTGCACAACATGAAGCAGGTCACAGATCAAGAAGGCAGACAGCACATCTGGAAACACTTTAACTAGAAAACAGGTGAGCAGTGAGAAATGCAGCATTAAGGGTGCTGGGGCCACAGCGGACTAAACATCACGATGAGGAGTTTCTAGAGTAGATGCGAGGGAATCGCTAAAGCTTCCTGAGAGGAAGTGTGATCTCAGGGTGGGTATCATAGTGACATGCAAGATGAGATGCATAAAATGAGAGTCCACTGACAGGGCTGTCATCCTAATGCAGGGGAGGCTCAGGGAGGGTCTGATGGGCAGAGAGGGAGCATAGGAAATAAGAAGTATTGTCCAGGCAACACAAATGGTCAGATTCATGGACAAAAGATGACATTTCAAATAGAGCTGCAAGACTTTGATGCTGCATGAGGAGAAGGATGATGGTGTCATAGGCCTTTCATTCACTCAACAAATATTTATTAAAAGCCTGTGATGAGCCAGGCACTCTTGAGGTGTCTGGGACACACCTCTACAGAGTGGAGAGCCTGTGTCTTCACGGAGCTGAACTTAAGGTGTTTATTCTTGGTCAAGGAATGGGAGTTTGAGGACTATGTACTTTTAGGAAATGAACCACAGCAGACAAAGGAGAAGGAATCAAAGGGCAGAAAATCGTGGGATAGACTGCCACGGACCCAGGGAGCAGAGTCATGAAGAGGAGGCTATCAAGGGGGCAAGGTTACCCAGTGATGACTAATGATAACAGGGAGCCGCCATTCCTACTTCTAATCTAGACCTTTAGCCTCCGATAAACACTCCCTGAACAGTGCAGCCACACCCATCTCCCTAAAATGTTCCAAATAGAAGGGCACCTGGCTGGCTCGATTGTACAGTATGTGACTCTTGATCTCCAAGTTGTGAGCTCAAGCCCCACGTTGGGTTTTGATATTACTTTAAAACACTAAAATCTCAACAACAACAGTTCCAAGTACGAATCCCCTAGGATTCACTTTGAAACCGGCTTTCCCATTTTCTCTATCACTATTGCTGTTCTCAACCTTTCAAACTTTCTTGCTGTTGTAAAAACGATGTTCTCCTGTCTTCCTCATTAACTCCTGGATGGAGGCTGGATTAGACAAAGGAGATGCCAGAAGTAGAGCCTAAACAGGCTATTCAAACACTCCACATTGAAGGTGTCCAAGGGGATGGAAGGAAAATTTTGAGGTTTTTATGTACTCCTGGGTATGCTACTTAGACTTGGTGCAGACAAAATAAACATGGAGGATGTCATGAGGTTTAAGGTTATGTGGAGCATTTTTCACTGGAGACACACCCGGAAAACACCTTTGATAGAGCGTGGCAAACTTGAAGCCCTACAGCTTCCCTGTGCAGGTGACTTAGAAATTAGCCATGCCAAAAGACTTGTTCCGATTGTGAACAGCGGTAAGTATAAACTCTTAAGACGTGAACGATTGAGTGGTCCGCGGACTGAACTGACCAGCGCACCCCTGAGCTGACAGGGACGCCATCGCAGCCCTCCCGCCACGATGCCCGAACTCACCGGGCAAAAGGACTACATTGTCCATAAGGCCCCGCGCGGCGGGTCGGCGCTCTCGCGGGGCGTCCTGGGAAGCGTAGTCCGCGCGTTCCGTAAATGCCTCACGCTCGGGGCCGCGGGGCAGCCGCCCACGCAAGCATGGCTGCGCCCAGCTGGGGCGCGTATGTTTGTTTCGATCGTGGGGCTGGGCTTTAGGCAGTAAGTGAGGCTGGCGGCGGGGGTTCTCGGGGTGGGGACGTGGGTGGCGCAGTGGCGCTGTGGGCGGGACCCCTGAGGACGGCGAGGCGAGGGGCTGCGCGGGCGGCCTCAGGACGCGGCGGGCTGCCGCGGGGACCCCTGCGTCTTCGCGCCCCTAGGCTCCGTGGTGGCGTGCGGGGCCTGAAGGCCTGGCCTTGGGCCCCGGCATGGAGGGGGGCCGGAATCCAGACCACGAACTCGAGGCCGGACTTTCAAGTTCCATTTTTTTTTGTCTGTGTGTTTTGTTTTGTTTTGTTTTTTTTTTTCCCGAGGCACGGGTTGAAAAGGAATATATTGCGTTTCAGCGCTTCCTGACCCTTAGGAACTGTGCTAGGCGCTTTGCATTTCTCATCTCCAAGGGACTCTCCCCCACTCTCGAGGTGAGACCTTGAGCGGGTCCTGTAGGTTCCCAGAGCTAATGTTGGCATCCCCGGATACGTCCTGGGGGGCCTTCGGGCCCGTTAACGGCAGGCTTTCCTCCCAGTGACCGTCCTTCCCGCGCTCCAGCCTTGGGACCCTGTACTGAACTGCGCCAGAGCGGAATTTGCCCCACTCGGTTCCTCTGGGTGCCATTATCTGGTTCGAGGAGTGAGGGACGCTGAGATTTCAGGAAGTGGTTGGACGAGTCCAGGATTGGCTTTGCACCCCAGCAGTAGATAAGGTTTAGTGAAGGGTTTTCGTTCTCTTTTCACCAGGGATTTCAGTGTGCCTTTTTACTTGTTTATGTAAATGTTTGTTTATTTTGAGAGAGAAAAACAAAACATGAACGGGGGAGGGGCAGAATCTCAAGCAGCCCCACCCCCACCCCCCAAGGAAGAACCGACCTGACCCAGGGCCGATCTCACAACTGTGAGGTCCTGACCTGAGGCACAGTCCCGAGTCAGGTACTTAACTGACTGAGCCACCCAGGTGTCCCTCAATATGCCTTTTTTAAAGCACCTATTACTGGGAGCCAAACCCTGTACCCCTAGTGCCTTTCTTAAATTCTCTGGTTGGGTTTAAAGGACCCTGTATGATCGGTGGTGTCCTATTTTACATCTAAAGAACGCGGGCTGCGGAACTCGCCTGGGGTCAGGCAGGCAGTGTGGAGCCAGGATGAGAAAAATCTAGGTCTTGCAGTTTCCCAAACCCCAAACTCCTGGATAAACTTTGTAAGGAACGACTTAGAAGAGTCATAAGGTAGGGAGATGGGTGGAAAATTGGTTTTAAAAATAAAAGCATTTGTATAACGTGTCATTTTCTTTTTAAGGGTAGTGTTTAGGTTCACAATGTTTGGGGATCTCTTTGAAGAAGATTATTCCAGTGAGTCGAATAATCAGTACGGAAAAGAGAAGAAATTAAAGACCAAGGTTTTGGAGCCACCGGCTCCTAGAGAATTCACCAGTTTAAGCGGAATTAGAAATCAGGGTGGAACCTGTTACCTCAATTCCCTTCTTCAGACTCTTCATTTCACACCTGAATTCAGAGGTATGCTGCGTTACACGCGCTTGATGGGTAACCAGTACCTTTGTCTCCACAAGCAGGCGATTACTCAAAATTATAAAAGTATCTTAAAGTTGTATCCCACAGCAGGGGCGGGTTATTGCTGCTGGAAGACCTAGATTGGTAATTCTCTGTGTAGAGAAATGGGAAGCCTCAATTGCCTCAGATGTATTCTGTGTGATCACAGTACTTTTTAGCAACAAAAATAAGGCGACGATTTTCTTTTCTAATTTTTTAATTTAAAATACCACATAAAGGCAGTTATGTCATGAGTGCGAGCCTTCATTATTGTTATGCTATTTGTATTTTTAAAATTTAAAAAAATTGTTATTTTTCTAAAGTCTTAAAGACTCAAGGTACCTAAAATAATTCAGTCCTGCCTTTTGGGGCAGGGACGGGGTGTCACGCTCTTTATGCAGTCCACAGTCGTTTGTCTCTAATTCTGAAGTCCAGAACGTTCTGGTAACCTGGTCTGAACTTGTTTAGCCTCAGAAGCTGAGGAGGTGTGAGGCTGTTTATAGTCTTAGCTGTCTCAGATGGGTGGATATTCAGACATTTATTCCAGGAACGTTAGCTCCTTGATCAATGGACACTGTTTATCCCAGATCCTGCTGGGGACTTAACACTAACATATTTAACTCTTTCTTCTTATTACCTTTCTCAAACCTAGAAATTCCAAAGACCCCCGATGTTAGATAAGGGACTATGTACAAGGAACAGAAACCCACTTCACTTAACTAGGTCAATTGAGAGGGGTTTACTATAAGAATATAAGGGGAATCTCCTTGAAAGGACCTACAGGAAGCCAGCCGGACCCCACTGGGCCCTTGATTGCTTCCCCTGTACTTCTCTATATGTTTGTTCCATTCCGTCTCTGCAAACTAGCTTCCTCCACAAGGGTCTTCGTCTCTGTGTTCCCTTGATTTCAATATGAACCTTACCTTCACCTGGCCACGACTGGGGCCTTGAGCCACAATGCTGTATGACTGTGCCTCAGCTCTCCACAGGGTCTCTGCATACTGAGGACAGACAGCCTGGCTCATCCTGTATCCAGTATTTCATCCCCTTCCCATCAGTGCCAAATTTAGCAAGATTTTTTGACATGTTCTGTTGCTTCTTAGCTTCAAGACTTCCTGCCTCCAGAGATTTAGTCAGTATTTACCATCCTCCCCTTCCCAGGGCCATTCTAATGGATAAAACTGCATGTGGGATTTCAGAGTGGAGCCGTTTGTTCTTTTTTTTTTTTTAATGTTTTTATTTACTTTTGAGAGACAGAGCGTGTGTGGGGGAAGGGCAGGAGAGAAGGAGAGACACAGAATCCAAATCAGGCTCCAGGCTCTGAGCTGTCAGCACAGAGCCCAATACAGGGCTTGAACTCACGAACCACAAGATCATTATGTGAGCCAAAGTCGGACGTGTAATGGACTGAGCCCCCCTAGGCGCCCCCTCTTTTTTTTTTGTTTTCTTTTATTTTTGAGAGTAGAGTCATTTGTCCTTGACTCGATCCTCTCCATAAAAATGTCTCCCTAATGTATTCAGTTATTCCACCATTAGAGATTTTTAGCATCAATTTCAGCAGATTCCTAGGAGATTAAAAGTCTTCCGAACGTTAATACAGTTGAAGGAGAAAAGTAGTCTTAAAAAGAGACTGAGGAAGGTGATTGGTGGGCAGGCAGTCCAGGTCATAGAGAGAGAGCACAGAGCAAGGATAGGGCTGCGTGGAGAAGGCCACTGAGCAAGAGCCCAGGCCACCTTACTCTTGGCAAAGGAGGTCGCTGGCCAAGCACGTATTTTAGTGTGGACTCTGCTTTCCTTGTACGGCTTAGCATGAATCCTGATGCTTATTGAAGAGGAGATGTAATTTAGAAGGGGTAAGAATTGGCAGAGTACTGGGGGGAGAAGAATTTTGGAACTCTTTGGTATCTTGAGCAGGGCTGGGTTGGATTCCACTGTACTGGTGGTTCATGGGGGCAGAGAGTAGTGGGAGATGATTGTAAAAGCCCTTGTGTGGTTTTATGCTTTCACCTTTAGGTTTGTAGTTCATTCCTTCCCATTTCCTGCCAGGAGCTCAGGAGGAATATAACATAATTATAATCGCCAGGCAGCAGTGATCTTCAGAGGGGGACAGTGCCCATCCCATCCATTCTCTCCCTGGAGTAGATCAGAGTGTCCTGGTAGGGCCGCCCATGTGGTTTGAATATAGACTTCCACAGAGACGCCCCACTGAGCAGCTGCCTAGACTTGGGAGTATAAAACGGTTATGGAGACGAGCCCTCCGCTTAGGTCACTACCGTCCGTTACTACCCTTAATTCCGGTAAGACATTGTTATACTGAAAAAAGGAAGGATGTGATCTCAGAGATCAGGGTGGTCTTTGTTGTGAAAGATGGTTGGTTGAAAGCCTCACATGTGGCTTGGAAATGAACACGTGACACTTTTATATATGGTATATTTCCTCGTGTGGCTTTTGGGACCCACTACCATGGGCACTAGGAAACCGTCAAAGATTTCTGATGTTACTGTTTTTACTTTCTTTGGCATAGTTTTCCTTGTATAGATCTTCCCCACTGAACCCTTAGCATGCCACTTTATAGAGTAATGTTATCCAGAAGTGAGATAGATGTGTAGAGTAACAGTATGAGTATTGCCACAATCATACTCCTGAACCTGTAAGTGGTTTTATTTACTGGAGGCTTTGGCTTTCTATAACAGTTTTCTAAAATGGAGCAATGACGTTTATGTCTCTGATTCTACTTTTTGTTTAGAAGCTTTATTTTCCCTGGGCCCAGAAGAGCTTGGATCGTTCGAGGAGAAGGATAACGCTGATGCAAAGGTATCATATCTATGATTTACAGGTGTTTTTGTGGGGGGGTTTTGGAGTATTGAGGAAATGTTTTTTTAAGGAAGGAATTAAATTCCTTACTCATAAAAATCCATAATTTTACTATCAAATATTAATTTTTATTTTCAGAAAAGTAATTTGGCTCATATACCCTACTGGTAAGGGAATCTTCCTTCCAAAAAAGAATTTCTTCTCCAAATATAGTGATGGGGTGGCTTTATAGACCTACCTTGGTCAGGAAGATATTTGCAAATGACCCACATTAGTCTACCAAAAAATCTACCTGATACTCGTATATGTAACAACAACAAAAATTAGAGACTGGTGGTGTTTCAATTTAGTATCCTGGAAATAAACCAAGTAATGAATTGGTTTGTTAGAAGTGCCTTTCTTTTTTTTTTTTTCTTAATGTTTGTTTATTTTTGAGAGACAGAGAGACAGACCATGAGCCAGGGGAGGGGCAGAGAGAGAGGGACACACAGAATCGGAAGCAGGCTCCAGGCTCTGAGCTGTCAGCACAGAGCCCGATGCGGGGCTGGAACCCATGAACTGAGATCACAACCTGAGCCAAAGTTGGACATCTAACCGACTGAGCCACCCAGGTGCCCCTATAAGTGCCTTTCTAGTCGTGTTCCTCCTTGCTTAAACACCACTCAGAAGTTTATTGCTTTCAGGCTAAAATCTGCGTTTCCTAATAGTAGTCTTCTGTGACACCGCCCAGTTCTTCTCAAAACCACCTGTGTTATGAAGAGCCAGTTTTTGTGTGTTTCTTTTTCTTCCCCATCTCCTGCAGGTCGTACTTTGTAATATGTAATAAAAATGTGGTGGCAATGTCAAATTGCCGTAAAAGTGCCCAAAGTCTTATTCTCACTTTCGATACGTAAGTCCAGCCTGCCCGCCAGGCTCTGAGCATCATTCTCTGCCTGCCCGAACCCGCCCCACACCAGATAAGGCAGGAAGGGAGTGAGGCAGGTGCAGCCAGCCCTGTGAGGTGTGCGGACTCCAGAGTAAGTGATCACTGTGACTGGAAGATTCCTTCTGGGGAATGTGTCTCAGAGATTTTAGAGAGTGAATGAACGAGCAGAGACGGAAACTGCTGTCGGTAATGGGCTGGTGTCTTAGGCCTGTTTGGGTGTTAATACTGGTCCTGTGCTGTGTCGAGATAGAAAACTCCAGAGAGCTAAAACTTTTTGGATTGAGTTAGGATCTTAATAAAAAGGAAATCTTAGTTCACCCTGTATAATAGTTATAAACTTCTCTTGATTGAAGTGAATGAACTAGGAGGGAGGAGGAGACTATTTGCATTTCTTTTAACCGCCCTCCCCCGGCCGAACATTTAAAGGACTTCGTTTAGAAAAGCGTTTGCTTCTCTTTCAGGTTCGCATCATACCTTTACAGTTACAGCGGATGTTTGCTCAGCTTCTGCTCCTGGACCAGGACGCGGCGTCGACCACAGACCTCACGGACAGCTTCGGGTGGACCAGCAATGAGGTGCGAAGGAACAGAATTAGCAGTAAAGAGTAAACATTGGCTTAATAACAGTATCCGACTTCCTTTCATTTTGTCTTAGAGTCTCAAGAAATTGATGAAATATTTTCTTCTCATGTTCAGTCATTACAAGTCAGTAATATATTTCTAGACACTTGTTCTATGCGGGATTTTACGAATGGGTGTGACCTGGATTTGGAGAGAGGGTTGTGGACATGGAGAAATAGAAGACCTGACTTGTACAATCTCTGTCCTCTCTCTAGTCTAGTTGAGATAACAGCGTGGAAATTCTCATTTATGTAACAAATTGCTAATCGGCTTGAAAAGCGACTGGCGGTAATTCTGTCTGCCTTGATGACATGCTTTTGTGCTTGAATCTGGGTATTCTCATTGGAGCGTTTGCTTCAAGGAAAATGGTGAGAACATTCTTAGCTGGTCTTCTCATTTTCCCTGTCCTGCTTTTCTCCTGACTCTTCATGTTCTTCCTGTATCCTACTGTGTGCACATTCTCTCATTTTCTGGTGGCGTTTCTAAAGCGTACTTTGCTACATGCAAACATTAAACACGTCAGCAGCAAGTAAAGGTACTTGTCAATATTGGTGAGCTGTGATTTTTTTTATTGGAAGATATATTCTCACAGTAGAGAGGCGTGGGAGACTGTCACAGAATTTAAAGAGGCAGTGACCAGAAAATTTTACATTGCCTTCAGAAGTAAACTTTGAACTGCGGTCTTCTAACGCAGAGCACTCCTCTAGCCCAGACGACGCTGCGGGGTTGAAGAGGCGGAGCTTGGGTTTGGAAGTAAAGTCGGGTACTGCACAGTTAGGTTCCGGCGTAGGGCCGGTGCCTAGGGGTAATTCGTTCCTCCTTCCTTGTTTTCACGTTGACAGCTTTGTGGGGCGCCTTGGTTTGGGCTCGGGGCATGATCTCACAGTTCGTGAGTTCGAGCCCTACATCGGGCTCTGCACTGACCATGCATGCAGAGCCTGCTTGGGATTCTCTCTCTCTCTCTCTCTCCCTGTCTCTTCCCTCTCCCACTTGTGCTTGCTCGCTCTCAAAACAAATGAATAAACTTAAAAGAAATTTTTTCTAGGGGCGCCCCGGGTGGCTCAGTAGGTTAAGCGCCCGACTTCGGCTCCAGTCATGATCTCACAGTTCTGGGGTTCAAGCCCCACATCTGTGCTGACAGCTCAGAGCCTGGAGCCTGCTTCGGATTCTGTGTCTCCCTCTCTCTGCCCCTCCCCCACGCATGCTCTGTTTCTCTCTGTCTCACTAATAAATAACATTAAAAAAAGTTAAATTCTTTTAAAGTTTAAAAATGACCACTTTGCGGAGAGAGAATTCACATGCCATAAAATTCACTCTTCAGGGTACAAGTCAGCAGCCGGGGTATTCACAGACTTGCGCGGCCATCAGTTCGACCAGGTTCAGAACATTTTCACGACCCCCAAAGAAACCCCACACCCGTGAGCAGACACTCTTCCCGCAGACCCCGGCAGCCTCGCATCTGCTTGCTACCTTTATGGGTTTGCCTGTGACGGACACTGCACAGAAGTGGGATCCGCAACATGTGATCCTTTGTAACTAGTTTCTTTCCCTTAATCGTGTTTTCAGGTTTCATATTAGCACTTCATCCATTTTTATCACCAAGTAATCTTCTGCGGGAGGGACATGCCACGCGGTGTTTTAATCTAGTCATCAGCTGCTGGATTTTCCTTTTTCATCATGAGCTTCCACGGAGTTGCTGATTCCATACTCTCAAAGCAGTGAAAACCTTATTTATTTATGAATTTCTAAATAAAGTCTCTCAGGAACCCTCTAGGACTGGTGGAGAGGCCCCTTTGCCAGCCTTAGCACCATTCAGAGACCGCCCGAAAATTTCCCCACGCCCCCTTCAGAGCCAGTGGTACCGGAGAAATTTACATGCTCCCGTGTCTCATGTGTTAAAAATCAAGAGAAAAGATCCTGGCACCCACTTCTCACTCCAGCTTTCATCCACTTCATCAGCTTCTTTCACACAAAAGTTTTCTTTAAACTTGTCTTCCCTCATGGTCTCTACTTCTGCACCTTTCATTTGTCCCCTCCTCCTTTCTACCTTCTTGCCCAAGTCACCCATGACGTGCACTGGCCAAGTTCCAGGAGACGCTTCTCTCTTCTGAGCCATCTTGGGAGCACTCACTGCCCCCTCCCCCCGCCCCTTAAAGCTCCAACTCCTGCTGGTTCCTGTGACCTCATCTCCTGGCCTCCCCCGCCCCCCGCATCTTCCTCCTCTGCTCCACTTCCAAGCGTCGGTGTCCCCTTGGCTCTGGTTTATCAGTTGTGCTTAAGGCGTTTGGTCTGCTCCCACGCAGCTGCATGGTGGAGTGAAGCCAGTTGCTTCAGAATTTTCCTCAGCGCCGTGTTAGTTGGTCTGTATGTGCAAA
This sequence comes from Mungos mungo, assembly GCA_004023785.1. Lineage (NCBI taxonomy): Eukaryota > Metazoa > Chordata > Mammalia > Carnivora > Herpestidae > Mungos > Mungos mungo. The sequence goes on along the minus strand of PISW01005858.1, from coordinate 40,919 downwards.
CAGTAAATTCGGGTTCTTTTCAAATGCTCATGATTCGGGTCCCCTGACGTGAGATTTCGCTGCGCTCTTAAAGACGGCTCTGTGCCTCTTGCAGTCTTCCCCTCTCCCGTGCCGTGGCCGTGTGTGTGGTTTCCCACAAGAATGAAAGCACTTTCCTGTTTTCAAGTGAGTTGGGCTATATGTGCGCACTGAACACCGCCTGTCCATGTTTTCATTGCGCAGTGACAGTGAAAATAGCGGAGACCTCTTCACCTGCTCCCAGCGCGCTTAGCCCAGTCACCTCATCTTTGATCGAGGCTTACCTTCGGGTTTCTAGATAAAGCTTTCGTTGTTTGTTTTTTTAAATTACCACTTTAAAAGTCTGTTTTTACAAACCTGAAACACCAAATTACATTTAAAAGTTACCTGTTTTATAGGAAATGAGGCAACATGATGTGCAGGAACTGAATCGAATTCTCTTTAGTGCTTTGGAAGCTTCTTTAGTCGGGACCTCCGGCCATGACCTCATCAATCGTCTGTATCACGGGACCATCGTTAACCAGGTTGTTTGTAAAGAATGTAAGAGTGTCAGTGAGAAGCAGGTGAGTGTGCGTGCGGGAGTGTTTTACTAATACGTTCTGTCGTAAGTTATAATTCACATAATTAAATCTGTGATCTGTGATACCACGTGAGGGTCAGTGTTTCTACTAGAGATCACTTTATCAGTTATTTTCTTTTACTCTAACTGCACCTAAGTCCTAAGTTGATGATCCAGATTTCTTCATATAAACCAAAAGAAGAAAATATCTTAAAACATAGCTTTAAACTTTTATTCAGTACTTAAATCTTTAGAAAATAGACGTGGAGAATGTTTATAGGTAGAGGTCCACGGCCTCAGAAGAGCCAGTATCATGGCTGATTGGAGTATTGTAACAAAAGTTAATTAAGGAAGTAATAGAAATAGAGAATACTAAAGAATGTTTACATTGTTATACACTTACAATTAAATATTGGATTTAGTTTATTAACATCCTTTAGAAAGCTCATTTGTACGTGTGAGCTTACGTTTTCCCTTTAATCTAATTAAAAATTAGATATCGGAAATCTCCTGTAAATATAATAATCTCTACTTGCTTTATAAATCTTATGCAGCACATAATTGCATCGCTGAACAGTTGTCCCTTAATCTCTTTTTATCATGGCAAGAGTTCTAGAAAATTGCTGTGTTTGACTGTATGAGTAAAAAAATCAAATGCCATTTTCTAAATGTTGCATTATTTGCTTTTTTGGATATGTATATATTCTTTTCCTATTTTTTTAATGAAAGAGTTGGGAATAAAAAAACGTTTTGGCCCTTTTTGCCTGTGCTGATAGAGGATTTGGTCAGCTTAGAAATATTAAGACATTGTGTGTCTTTGGATTACTATATGATTTACTTAACTATACTGTAATAATTCACAAAATAATTTTAAGCCATAATGTATATGAAGGCACCTAATTATAGACATCACCTTTTCATAGGTATATATTATAAACTGTATATAAATGTTGCTTCTGTTCCTTTAGATTTCCACCATGAGCTAGTTAGTACTGTTATTTTACAGTCCCTGTAATCCCTTAGGGTAATGCTGTCCCGCACACCCACACAACTATGTGTGATCTAAACTGATCATATTTTAAGTGTTTATTACTATAAATAAGCTGCAATTCAAATGTAGTTATAGTAGAGTTGACAGACTCCTCTTTGCAAAATACTCTCCTCTTTTCAGAAAAATACCTTTTTATCCTGACTCAGAATAATTTTTTTCTTACTTCAGTAGATCTTAAACCCGCCCTAGCAGAAGATGCGGAAGCGGGCTTACTCTAGGGGTCCAGCCCTGCCCGTCCCGTTGCAGCCTAGAGACTGAGACAGAACCAGTGAGCACTGCACACGTGCCCTTCTTGGTCCAGATGCGTGTTCAGTGGTTTATTTCCCACTAATGCAGGTTTTACTGTAGCTGCAGTGAACTTACAAACGAGTTCCTGACATATTTTCGGCCAAATTATAATTTGATTTAGGGTAATATTGTGTGATGAATTTCACAGTATCCAACTAGGACATTTGTCCCCTCATAATAGTGTTTTAGGGAGAAGTTATCTGTTATTCCCAGCATATGTAGGAGTTGGTGATGTGTCTGCAAACCGCTGTAAAATGGTTTTTTTCAGTGTGATATTCATGTGTATTTCAGGAGGACTTCTTGGATCTAACGGTAGCGGTCAAAAATGTAGCAGGCTTGGAGGATGCGCTCTGGAACATGTACGTAGAAGAGGAAGTGTTTGACTGTGACAACCTGTACCACTGTGGGACTTGTGACAGGCTGGTTAAAGCAGCAAAGGTAAAGACAGCCACCTGCCTACTCCTGGGGGCCCCCGCTGCGCCTGGCAGCTCCGAGGTCTGTCGAGTGAAGCCCACTTGTGTGAGGAAGTCTGGAAGATCCCCAGGAGGCCCCTGAGTACAACCAGGAATCGAAAAGACCTTTCCATTCCACAGATCCATATTTTAATTTTGTACAGGAAAGCAATTTTTTTTAAGTTTTCAACCCAACAGTTCTCTCAACTTCTTTCCCTCCCAAGAAAAATGTATCTGTACCTCAGCGTTTCTTAAAAACACCTTTTTAAACATAAACTCCCCATATCCTTGCTCTGGCAAAGTCCCACGGGGAGGAAGGTGGTATGTTTTTTGTTTCTGCCAAGAAGCTCGTTGCGCTTTTCTTTCTTGGCCTCCTGCTGTGCAAACAGCCGGCATCGCTCCCTGCACGTGCAGTCACGCGGCGGTGTTGACAGACCCACCGCCCTGGCGCTGGCAGAGCGAACATGCCCGTTCCGCCCCCCACAGCGGGAAGTACGCAGCCAGAGTGCCTCTGGGTCCTCACTGTGGGGATGGCGGGAGGGCTGAGCCTCAGTGACTGCTCCGCTGCTGCCCACTGACACCACATGTCACTGGTTACTGAGCACGGGCTTAGGAGCCACCACCGAAGAGGGGTCTTTGCAGGTGTTCTGTGGGACAGAGAGCGCTGTCCCTACAGCTGACAGTTACTGAACTTTCCAACAAAATGCGAACTGATTTCAATAACACGTAATGTGAGTTAGATCCTGGAGGTTGTAGGTGAGAACGTAAAAAACAACAAAAAACCCAATAAACTCCATGCCTGTAGCTTTTCACAGTAAGATTTGGAAGCAGCACGATTTTTATGTTCTTGGATATGCATTTCCATCCAGCCTTTGCCTTTTTGTGACACAGAGAGGTTCGGGTTTTTTTGCTTATTTATTGGTATTTCACCTTTGGTACCACAACTGCAATCTAGTAAAATAAACAAAATTCAGAGGATGGAAGTTCTCGGAGCGATACACAAACACATTCTTCGTTTTGGCTGAACTTAACTTCTGCGTTAGTAAAACAAGAACCCTGAGCTCAGCGAAAGCAGTTCTTGGATGTCCTTGGCACATCGTTGGTTTAATTCTTTTTCAGTGCACATTTTTTCATCTCAGTATTTTTAAAATTGCATCCTAAGTTTCAGTTTGGTCATGCAACCTAAATTAATGTGGATCTCCTTATTTTGAGCAGTCTCTCTTCTCGGCCTTGTTGTAGATGAGATACCCGGGTTTTTTAGGTGTATTTTTTGTTAACTTGTTGGAAAATCTATCAGGTCACGTTGCCATTTTCTCACTTAACTTTTTTTTTAACCCCCACTTTGTGGAATTGTTTTAAACATATTTTTAGGAATGTTAGATATTTGTCTGTAAGGATGATAATACCATTAACGATGACTTAACAGACGAGAAGGATTGTTTTGGGCACGCCCTGCCCAGCGTACCGTTAGTGCTGAGACACTGGCGGAAAGCTGATGACTTTTAAATCAGAAGCAGCTTCAGTTAGGGCTTCGTCTTAATGCAAGGAAATAAAAATATCTTGTTATCTGCTTTAAAGGACAGTCATCATAAAACCCCGATCATTGGTCCTTTGTCCTGGACAAAGGAGGAAGGCGAAAGGCCAGGATTCACGCGGGGGAGGAGCACTGGTGGGGAGCACCGCTTACAACACGCGTGTTGGACGGCTTTGATTTTGGGACACCCACGCTAAAAACGTGAACTTGGGTTGTTAACTTTTTAATTGTAAACATAAATAAGTCATAAATCACCTTTGGTCCCATGAAATAGATGGTTCATGTCAGCTTAATTGAATCCAAGGTGATGCATTTATGGGATTTAAGGACATTATTTCTCTTAAAACTGCGTCATGGGTTGCTTTTGCATAGCTTAATAAATCTTACGTGTTCTTTCTATAACTCTGCTTTTTAAAAAACTAAAAATTTTTCTTTTAACAGTCGGCCAAATTACGTAAGCTGCCTCCCTTTCTTACTGTTTCGTTGTTAAGATTTAATTTTGATTTTGTGAAGCATGAGCGATACAAGGAAACTAGCCGTTACACGTTCCCTCTCCGGATCAATCTCAAGCCTTTTTGTGAACAGGTTTGAACTCTTCTATTTTTTTTTTAATTTTTTTTAATGTTTTATTTATTTTTGATACAGAGAGAGACAGAGCATGAGAGTGGGAGGGGCAGAGAGAGAAGGGGACACAGAATCTGAAGCAGGTTCTGAGCTAGTTGTCAGCACAGAGCCTGACGTGGGGCTCGAACCCACGAACCATGAGATCTGACCTGAGCCGAAGCCGGAAGCTTAACCGACTGAGCCACCCAGGCGCCCCAGAACTCTTCTATTTTGAATTGTTTTCTTTTACCCTCTCAGGATTGAGTCTTTTATCGGCCTGGTTTTCAGTTGACATGTTGCAGAATGTTTCAACCTGGCTTTGTTAACGTTTTGAGTTTGGGTCATTCCTTGTTGGGAAGGCATTGTCCCATGCATTGTAGGATTTTAAGCCACATCTCCGGCCTCTACCCACTAGATAACCCTAGCGTTCTGCCCTCCCGTCCTACTCCTCGTAGTGACAGAGATGTCTTCAGACTTGGCCAGATGTCCAAGTCTCCTGGGATGGGGATGGCGGGGTGTAAAATCAATCCCACCTGAGAACCACTGGTTTATTACAGTCCTTTTGAATTTCCAAAGTATGGATTTGTTCTCAGTTCTTTTTATTAAACTCTCCTTGGAAGATCTTTAAAAGGAAAACTTAAGAATAAAATTACAAGTGACCCTTTGTTAGGAGAAATTACCATTAATTAGTACTTTGCTATTTGGAATTAGTCGACATGAGATGCAAGAATGAATTACACATGTAGAAAGTGAACTTTTCTAGAGTTCATAATCCTGGAGGCATAGGAAAGAAAGCTTTGAAAACAAATTATTAAAGCAGCCAACTTCATAAGCCATTTTCTATGTAATCGCTGTACATGCCAAGATCAGAGCCTGAGACTGCAGTGTTATTTACAAATCATTATGTATATGTTCATTAAGACCAGAACATTTATTAATTAGCTACTGAATTTCTATGTATGGAAGTAATACTTCATTTATTCTTAAATTTGAATGGGCCTTCCTCTACTTCAAGCCTAATTTCTGAGCTTTTTGGGTTTTGTTTAATTGGCACATATGGAATGAATGGTTTTTCCAGAATACGTTAATATACTCCCCCCCCCTCCATTTACGGCCTGAATAAAACAGGATAATTGAGTTAATTTTTAAAATTTTTCCAGTTTTATTGAGCAATACTTGACCGACATCACTGTGTAAGTTGAAGGTATGCAGCATGGCAAGTTTTGACTTAGTGTGTTGCAAACTGATGGCCACCGCAGGTTTAGGTAATAGCCATCACCTCCTATAGAAAAACTTTAGGCCCTTTAAAAAAAAAATAGTTTGTCATGTTATTTTAACCTACTTTGAAATAACAGAAGTGAAATAGGTAGAACATTGAGCAGTTAGCTAGGAAATTGACCATAATTTTACTTTTCAATTTCTGTATTAATGAAAAAGATGATCACTCTGCAGCTTTGTTTGTGTCTCTCATCTTTTGCCTGAACCAGAAATTCTACTTACTTTTCAAGCAAATAAGTTTCTCAGATAACTGGTACCCTGCAAGTAGCATTCACATGCAAAGTATCAAAGCAAATTTTTTTTTTTTTATGTCAGGGTTAGTGTTCTTCAGTTGGGTCACTCCTAATTATCGAGCACATTAATCATAGAAAAGATTGATCATAGAAGGAAGAATCTTTTCATCCCACTAAACTGCCTCCAGACAAAACCAGCTAGTGTTCACAATGCTAAATTCCTGTGACACAGAAAACTGAAGTGTCAGGAGTGACAGTAGATACAGCTCTGACCCCGAGGCCCATGACCGGCTATTTGGAATACAGGACAAATCCAGCAGCTAAAGAGCATGCTCTAACGCAGCATCTAGTGGGTGTAAATAATACACGGATGGTTTTTTCTTGCTAAAGGTATCGCAGGCTCATAGAGTGTGTTTCGTTAGCACACCGACCTACCTGGTCTCAGCCAAAGTACGTGAAAATACATTTTGTTTATTTTCATGTTTAGGAAGCAGAATTTGGTTGGTCATCGTGTGATTGGAATTACATCAATGACAGTTTTCGCTCTAAGAAGGAAAAAATTTTATTTTAAAGGCAATTATTTGGGGCACCCGGGTGGCTCAGTCGGTTAAGCGTCCGGCTTGGGCTCAGGTCATGATATCACAGTTCCTGGGTTTGAGCCCCGCGTCGGGCTCTGTGCTGACAGCTCAGAGCTTGGAGCCTGCTTCAAATTCTGTGTCTCCCTCTCTCTCTGGCCCTCCCCTGCTTGTGCTCTCTGTCTCTCAAAAAATAGATAAATAAATAAAAAATAAAGACAATTATTCAAATTTATCTTAATTTACCCTTAAATAACAATAACAGGTTTTTTTATTTTAATACTTGAAATTCTTTTGTCTCTTTGGTAATGTATCTTCCCATTATACGTAAACTATCAACGTTTGTGCTCTTTTCTCTTACAGAGTGAATTGGATGACGTGGAGTATGTTTATGACCTCTTCTCGGTTATTATCCACCAAGGTGGCTGCTATGGAGGCCATTACCACGTGTATATTAAAGACGTCGATCATCTGGGAAACTGGCAATTTCAGGTAAGCATAGAAATTAGTTTAGGAGTATCTTTGCACTTCTCCCCTTTTCTAGTCTTATTGTTTTGGTGAAGATCATCTTTTGCCATTTATTATATATATTTACCCTAGAAAATTTTTAGAGACAAGCAAGGTAATACAGTTAGACGTTTAAAATTTTTGTTTCTAAATCATTTCAGACAGAAAAATAACCAGCATAGTACAGACACTTTCTATATACTCTTCACTTGGATTCTTTAGTTGTTTATTTTTATTTTTTAAGGTTTATTCATTATTGAGACAGAAACAGAACATGAATGGGGGATAATCAGAGAGAGAGAGGGAGACCCAGAATCTGAAGCAGGCTCCAGGCTCTGAGCTGTCAGCACAGAGCCTGATGCGTGTCTCAAACCCTCGAACCATGAGATCATGACCAGAGCCGAAGTCGGACCCCTAACCGACTGAGCCACCCAGGTGCCCCTGGATTCTTTAGTTGTTAACAAGTCACCAAATTTGAGGCGTCTAGCTGGTTCAGTCAGAAGAGCATGTGACTTGATCTCAAGATCCCCACATTGGGGGTAGAAATTATGTAAATAAACTTTAAAAAACAACAACAACAATGGAGCGCCTGGCTGGCTTGGTCGGTTAATCATCCGACTGTGGCTCCAGGTCATGATCTCACAGTTCATGAGTTCTAGCCCCCACATCAGGCTCTGTGCTGACAGCTCAGAGCCTGGAACCTGCTTCAGATTCTATGTTTCCCTCTCTCCCTCTCTCTCTCTCTCTCTCTCTCTCTCTCTCTCTCTCTCTGCCCCTCCCCCACTCATGCTTGCTCAAAAATAAACATTAAAATAATTTTTTTAAATAAATAAAACTTCTCAGTCTTTCTGGAATGGTGTCCTGGGGATGGTGTGTGATTTTTTTTCCTCCCCATTTGGGTACCCAGTTGCCCATCGCCATTTATTGAGTAATCCCTTCTCTCCCCACCAATCCGCAGAGCCGGGCTGGTTCTGTCAGTTGCTTATGTAGGAGTCCATTTGAGCATCTGTTCTGTTCATCGTTCTTTTTTCTATTCCGAGGCAGATGCCACATTGTTAATTTTTGCAGCGTTATCAGAGGTTGAGACACAGGCAGGATCCCTGTGCTCCTTCCTGTTCGTCAGGAGCGTTCTTACTGTTTTACTCTGCTGTGAACATTCCTAGAATCAGCCTGTCCGTATTCTCGCACGCGTACACACCTTCTCAGAAGTAGCAGAGTTTTGAATCTAGATGTGTAAACCAGATAGATCTTTTCATGTTTTAGAGCTTCTTATAAATAGTTTTGTGATTTTCTTAAGAAAAGGCGGTCTGCGGGAAGGCACTGACTGGAAGTCTTAGTTCCAGTTAACTGCCGTGGGAAAAATCGTAAGGCGCCACACAGTAGCCACAGTCTCTCAGCGGCTCTCTAACGTGTAACTGAAACAGTGAAATGTCAGCGTGTGAGTGACAGGCCATCGTGGAAGGAGGTCGGAGGCTTCCTGGTGATCAGAGTTGGGCTTGTTCACGAGGAGTTGTGCCGCGTGCAGCAATGTCGCTTCTCTTGGTGCCAGCAGTGTTCTAGAGGCACGCTCTCCCTGTCGGCGTTTGCTTTTCAGAGCACCTGTCTGCATTTCTGATGCTCGGTCAGTTGTACTTGGATATTAGAAGGCATTTGGATATTTAAAAAGTCAAACTGTTCTACCAGGAAGATGTTCTGCAGGGCTGTGGCCGTACTTTGTGTTTTTTGGACTCTTTGCGGCCAGTGTATGAAATGCAATTACCGTTAGTTGATTTTTCTAACCAACCATCTCGCCAAACCCTCTTACATTGCAGACCTCCTTGGAGGCTCGTGTCCCCCTTCCCAGTCCGTTACCTTCCGTTTCATTCTGGGCTGAGACGCCGTAGAAGCGTCACCCTCAAATGCTTGTGTGCCGCATTTGCCAAGACACCGGGTGTCGGCTCATTTCCAGCCCGATGAAGGGAGTTCCTGCGCCCGCATCTGCTCTAATTCAGCCCTCGGCGTTTCCACACTGACTTTGCGCCGACTCTCCCCATGCCACCTCTCTCCACGCTGCTGTCGTAGTGTCCCGCGTCCCGTAGCAGAGACCTCTGGTTCTCCAGAGCAGCCATCCCCCTCACTCTTTTCACACAGTTACATTAGCGCCATCTCCTCCTCTCTAAAAGATGGTGTTGAAGGTTTTTCTTAGTTTCTGACATAAGCTTGTGGACAGATCAGTCAATGTTTATTGTGTTGTTCGTTTATTTGTTTTCCCTCTGCCTTGCCCACTGTAGTCTTGGCTTCTTTTTCCCAGTTCTGTCCTCGGCTGTGTAACCTTGTTTTCTAGTGTCACCTTGTCTCTTCGGTCGGAGAGAGCACTCCCGCTCTCTGCACTGGTCAGTTTCCACGGCAGAGATTTATTGTCTTTATTTTTTTGCCGTTTCATTGTCAAGTGTGTCGTTGGGGTCCCACAGAGAGGTAGACCCTGCAGCGGTGAGGTGGTGTGTCTGAGCAGCAATTTCTCTCTTCCGTGTCTTCGTTCTGGATTGTGCTTCCTTGGACATCTGTGCGCTTTTGTGTCCATTTCCTCAGAGTTAACTCGCTCTTTTCTGGCATCATTGTTCTGTCATGTGACTCAAGAAGACAGACCGGCATTCTGTCATCTCCTTTCCTCTCTGCTCTGCCTCTCTCTTCTGGACACTTTGTCACATTAGCACGGCCTTTCTCGGGGCTTAAAGAACAATCAATGCTTTCCGTTTGTGCTTAGTATATTTTATCATTCAGGCCTTCTGTGAAGCATCCCGTTTGTTAAATTTTTTCCTTCTTCTGTTCTTTCAGAATCACTAGTTTGTCATCCAGAGCTTTGTGGCGTTCAAATAATGATTAATGCTTTAAGAATTTCAGCCTCCATACATATACCTGCGGGACACTGCTTATCTTCTTATTGCCATTGTGCTGAGAGACTTCTTGGGCCTAGAGATGTAGGATTCCAGATATTCTAATCCTAGCCAGGTATTGTGCGTTCTGCTGATAGTTTGGTAACTTCTTCTTCCCTTCAAGGAGCTGTTCCCTGAATTCATGGAGTTCTTTAGTAGGTACTGTCTGCAAAAGAATAACTTCCATGACCAATCGGACATAATTTTCCCCGGTTTAAAGGCAGCATTTCACGGGCGCCTAGCTGGCTCCATCGGTAGAGCACGTGACTCTTGATCTCCAGGTTGTAAGTTTGAGCCCCATGTTGGGAGTAGACCTTACTTTAAAAAACAATTATATTGTATGTTATATGATATAGTATAATAAAGGCAACACTTCAGTCTCCTTAGTGTATCTAGAAGATCCCTTTTCTTCTAGTATGGAGGCCATTAACTATTCAAAATGTGACTCTGTATCTGGTTGTAAGAACTATTCAAGATGTGACTCTAGATCTTTGCTTTCTGCTTCCCTTTTTTTTTTTTTTTTAATGTTTATTTATTTTGAGAGGGACGGAGCAGGGGAAAGGTAGAGACAGAATCCCAAGCAGGCTTCACACTGGCAGCGCTGAGCCCAACATAGGGCTCAAACCTACAAACCATGAGATCATGACCCGAGCCAAAATCAAGAGTAGAATGCTTCACCGACTGAGCCACCCAGGCGCCCCTGCCTTTTGCTTCCTGAGAGACCTTTTGCCTCATTGACGGTTATTGACATCACTTTGAACGTTATCTTGCACATTTGAAGAAATGGGTCAGGGAAGGTTTCACAGCAACCCCCAATAGGCAGCCCAGGACTAGTTCCTACTGCCCAGGCAAGGCCGAGGTTGGGCACTAGCAGAGTGGAGGAGGACTGGGCCTAGCCTGCTGGTTACCTGCACCAGCAGGTGCTGGCCTGCCTTTCCCCTTCTACCATTTTTAAATCTCTCATTCCTTAGTCGTGTCTCTAAACATATTATTTTATTATTCTGACGATTGTAGTAGCTGAAGACTGTAGGTCAGCTTGGAATCTATTGCTATTACTTCCTTGGGACTTTGTCATTTCAGACTGTAGCCTTGGTTGGTTGGTGGTTTTTTTAAGAACCCGATTTAGTGGAGTAATTCAAGGGCTAGGTTGAAAGTACCTTCTTCAGAGAAAGATAAGTATTTGTCTGTGGTCCCTTCCATCCCTTCACTTGACCTCGTGGTTACAGAGCCATTCCATGTGGGCCACAAACCCAAGTGGGGACTTGTGATTATAAATTGAAAGATGTTTTTCTACCTTCATCTAGGATCAAAGAAAGCAAGTTCATCATTGTCTTTTATTGTGGGGTGGATTTTTCTAGGTCATGTTTATTCTGAGAGGGTGATTTTTTTCAAGTTTCTAGCATTTTGCTGAAGTCTGTCTATGTGGTATAATTAAGAAATATATATTTATATTCAGTCTTTGTCCCAGGTTCCTGGAATAGAGCTTGACATTTCCTGAGTGATGGGCTTGTCTTTTGTTGTTCATAATGAACCGCTTTCAACCATACCCGAGTTCATGCTAATGGGGTGACTCTTGGTGGGACCTAGATACCTTCAAAGTGAGGGCTGGTCACCCCCAGGACCAACCACATCCTTAGAGGGTTGGTGATTTTAGCCCCGGCCCTGACCTGGGGAGGGTGGAGGGCTGGTTCAGTCCATAAGTCGTGCCTGCATTCTGAAACTTTGATAAAAACTCGGAAACAAGGAGACTAAGGGAGCTTGTGGGCTGTGAGCACATCCACGTGCAGGGAGCGTGGCCCCCCCGACTCAGCGGGGACAGGGTCTCCTGCTCTTCTCGGGACCCTTCCTGACCTCACGCCGTACACAGGGTGTACAGGGTCCTCAGCTCTGTGAGCTGTCCCAGGAAATGCTCAAACCTGAAGCGGGGGTTGCAGGCACCCTAGAATTTTTAATCGGCCAGGCAAAAGCATAGGTGGCCTGGGACCCCATTTGTGGCTGTTGCCTGAAGTGGGGACAGTCCTGTGGGAAGGAGTAAAGTTAGTATCAGCACTGAAATGAATTGTAGGACAGCCAGGTGGTGTCAGAGAACTAGAAACTGGTTGTTTGGACAACAGTCGTTCGACTCCAGACTTTGGGAGGCCCTTAGGCTTTGCCTCCCAAACCCTGTCCTGTGTGAGCATCAGACTGGAGGCTGTGTCCCAGCTCGGACAGCCTGAGGCCTCAGTTCTGGATTTCCTCCCTGGATTCCCATTTCACTTGTCCTGCAAGGGTTTCCCTGATACCCTCTTGCTAGTTCAGGGTGTATTTTAAAAAGATGCCTTTGTTTTGTTGTGTTGTGTTTACTTTATCCATTATTTTTAGTACTTGTTTGGTAAGGATGATTGTACTTAGTCTGCCATATTTTTACTATTTCTGTATTTTGTCCTTGTGTTAATTGTTTAGGTCTGTTTGTATTTAGGGTTTTAAGTCAAACTGCTTTTGCAAGGTGGCTGTATAAAAAAAATCAATAAAAATACCTTATTTTGATATGTTCCCAAATAATTTCACAGAATGAGATGAAAACTTGGACGATCAGGAAATAGGGGGGAGCATTCAGCTGAGGTTCCCAGTGATTCACAACCTGTCCAAGTGTGTAGGGAGCAGCAGAGGTAGTGCTTATGGGGAAAATGTCACAACCTACTGAGTGTATGTTGTGCTGGCGCCTTGTCTCATAATTCCATTTGCAGATAATGCTCAAGAGATTGAATAGCTTGTCCTGGATTATTTAACCAGAACTGGAATTCAAAGCCAGGTCTGCTGAATTCCGAGTGTGTATAAATTATTAAGATGTTCCCATCACTTCCCCTCTTTTGTTAATTACCTTTTAAGGGACTAATGATAGAAACCTTTTTATTGTTTTTCTTTCTAGGAGGAAAAAAGTAAACCAGATCTCCAGAACGAAGAAGAGATTGATGATGATCCATTGATAGTTCTAAAAGCAATCTTACTCCAGGTAGAGAGAGAGAGAGTGTGTATATTTTTGTGTGTATTACACACATGCACGTGAACACATGAGATCTCATTGATGGGACTTACACTGGTCCTATTGATCATCTTCTTCCTTCGGGACAGTCTCTGGGTTGGTTCTTACAGTTTTTTTATTGGAGACTTTCTGGTTATAAAAAAAAAAATCATATTTGTGGTAGAAAATTTGAGAGAAAAAAAACTAGGAAATATATGAAGATAATAAAAAGTATAAATCAAATACCCAGTCATTGTTAGTACTTTGATATGTATTTTTTGCATTCTGGTTTTTCTCTGTGTTTATGTATATATATTGGATTGGGTTATGGGGTATTTTTTTTTTGGTATTACTGTCCTTTTAAATGGAATTGGGATTTACTTTACATATTGCTTTGGAATTTGCTATTTTTCCACATTATCCTTTCTCACATCTGTAATACCTGAAGTTATGTCTCCTTTTTCATTCCTAATATTGATATTACTGATAATACCTCAAGTACATGACTTTTAACGTTTGGCTAGTGCTGTGTCGTAAAGGTGGTAGGTCTCCTTTTACGTATTTATTCATTCCTGTCAACAGTTTTTTGAATTCTTGACTACGGACCTATCCTTTAACTCCAATGGTCCGTGGCCACCGCATTAGTCTGCTAGGGCCACCATAACAGAGTGTCCCAGACGGGGGCTTAAACAACAGACGTTTATTCCCTCACAGATCTGGAGGCTGGACGTCCAAGATCAAGGTGCGGCAGGTTTGTTTTCTCCTGAGGCCTCGCTCCTGCGCTTGCAGGTGGCTGCCTTCTTGCTGGGTCTTCACACGGCCTTTCCTCTGTGGATGTGCATCCCCGGTGCCTCTGTGTGTCCATATTTCTTCCTCTTATAAGGACACCAGTCAGACTGGGCTAGGACACGCCCTAATGACCTCAGTTTAACTTAATCCCTTCTTTAAAGGTCCTGTCCAGTTTGAAATCTTGAGGGTTCAGGAGTCAACGTGTGAATGCAGGGTAGGAGGGTACATTTCAGCCCCAAACAGTCACTTCTTACTCCCTTTTAGATCTGGTTTATATTTGGAACATTCAGAAAAGGTATTAATAATCCTTTTTTGTGCTTAAATATTTCTTGTAAAAAAAATCCCAAAATATCAGAAATTTACCAAACCCCAGAATATTCTTTGGATATTGGCTCTTTAAGCATTTAAACTTTGGCACAGGAAAGCACAATTCAAGTTTTCTAAACTGAGGCTTAAAATTTTTTTAAGTTTGAAGCAATTACGGTTAATCCACTTCCGTGTTCAGCCGTCAGAGGCACATTTTATTAGATATATAATCCTGTTGGCCCCTTTGAACTTGCAAATGTTACAATTACATCTCATCAAATTTTCTTAAATGATTTTGTGTTTCTTTCACAAGGAGGAGAATAATCTAATTCCTGTTCATCAGCTGGGCCAGAAACTCTTGAAAAAGAGAGGAATATCTTGGAACAAGAAGTACAGGAAACGGTATGGACCGCTGCGAAAGGTAATGCATGACATCCGTACAGGCAGGCGAGCCCATCCCAGGAAATTTATTATGCCCCCTTTGCAAAGGAAATTTAAATTAGGTGAAAATGAAATCAGCTTTTTTATTTAATGGTTGAAATTCAGTTATTTATTAAGTATAAGTTATTACTTATCATAGAATCAAGAAGTAAGCAGCAAAAGAAGGGCTTTTAATAGAGCAGCAGCACCAGTGCCCCCCTTAATGCCCGTCACCCATTTAGCCCACCCCCCCCAACACCCCTCCAGCAACCCTCAGTTTCTTCTCTGTAGGTAAGATTCCCATGGTTTGCCTCCTCTGTTTTATCTAATTTTATTTTTCCTTCCTTTTCCCTATGTTCATCTGTTTTGTTTTCTTAAATTCCGCAGATGAGTGAATTGTCTTTCTCTGACTGACTTATCTCAATTACACTCTAGTTCCATCCACGTCGTTGCAAATGACAAGCCTTCCTTCTTTTTGATGGCTCAGTAATACTCCAGTGTGTGTGTGCATGTGTGTATGTGTGTGTACACCACATCTTACCCATTCATCAGTCAATGGATTTTTGAGTTCTCTCTGTAGTTTGGCTTTTGTTGATAGTACTGCCATAAACACTGGGGTCCACGTGCCCCTTTGAATCAGTGGGGTTTTTTTTTATCCTTTGGATAAATACCTAGTAATGCAATTGCTGGATCATAGGGTAGCTCTATTTTTAACTTTTTGAGGAACCTCCGTACTGTTTTCCAGAGTGGCTGCACCAGTTTGCATTCCCACCAGCAGTGTAAGAGGGGTCCCCTTCTCCACGTCCTCGCCAGTATCTGTCGTTTCCCGAGTTGTTAATGTTAGCTGTTCTGACAGGTGTGAGGTGGTGTCTCATCGTGATTTTGATTTGTGTTTCCCTGATGATAAATGATGTTGAGCATTTTTCATGTGTCTGTTAGCCATTTAGGTCTTTGGAGAAATGTTCATGTCTTCTGCCCATTAACTGAATTATTATGTGCTGAGTTTGGTGAACTCTTTATAGATTTTGGATATTAACCATTTATCAGATATGGCATTTGCAGATATCCTCTCCCATTTTGTAGATTGCCTTTTAGCTTTGTTGGTCATTTCCTTCACAGTGCTTTTTATCTTGATAAAGTCGCGGTAGCTCATTTTTGCTTTTCTTTCCCGACTAGTTAGAAGTTGCCACAGCCGAGGTCAAAGAGGTTGCTACCTATGTTCTCCTCTAGGAGTTTGATGGTTTCCTGTCTCACTTTTAGGTCTTTCATCATTTTGAGTTTATTTTTGTGTATTGTGTAAGAAGGTGGTCCAGTTTCTTCATTTTTCTCCATGTCGCTGTCCGGTTTTCCTGACACTATTTGTTGAAGAGCCTTTTTTTCATTAGATATTCTTTCCCACCTTGTCAAAGATTAGCTGACAGCATAGTAGTTGTGGGTCCATTTCTGGGTTCTCTTTTTCTCTTCCATTGATTTGTGTGTCTGTTTTTGTGCCCATACCATTCTGTCTTGATGATTACATCTTTGTAATACAGTGTGAAGTCCAGAATTGTGATGCCTCTAGCTTTGGTTTTCTTTTTCAACATTACTTTGGTTATTCAGGATCTTTTGTGGTTCCATACAAATGTTAGGATTGTTTGTTCTAGCTCTGAGAAGAATGCTGGCTCTATTTTGATTGGGATTGCATTGAGTGTGTAGATTGCTTTGAGTAGTAGCAACATTTCAACAATATTTGTTCTTCCAGTCTAAGAGCATCGAATGTTTTTACATTTCTTTGTGTCTTCAGTTTCTTTCATCTGTGTCGTAAAGTTTTCAGAGTACCTATCTTTTACCTCTTTGGTTAGGTTTATTCCTAGTATCTTAGAGTTTATGGTGCAGTTGCAAATGGGATCGATTCCTTGATTTCTCCTTCTGCCACTTCATTATTGGTGTATAGAAATGCAACAGATTTTATCCATTGATTTTATATCCTGCAACCTTGCTGAATTAATATGTCAGTTCTAGCAATTTTTTGGTGAAGTCCTTGGGATTTTCCACATACAGTATCATGTCATCTGCAAAGAGTGAAAGTTTGACTTCTCCCTTGACAATTTGGGTACCTTTTATTTCTTTTTGTTGTCTGATTGCTGAGGCTAGGACTTCCAGTGCTGTACTGAGCGACAGTGGTGAGAGTGGACCGCATGCTGCGTTCTTGTGCTTCGGGGAAAGCTCTTCGTTTTTCCCTGTTGAGGATGACGCTGGCTATGCGTGTGTTGTGTCTGGCCTTTATGAGGTTGAGGTATGTTCCCTCTGTCCCACTTTTCTTGAGGGTTTTTATCAAGAATGGATACTATATTTTGTCATGATTTTTCTGCGATAATTGAGAGGATGATATGGTCCTTAGCCTTTTATTCATGTGTGTATCATGTTGATTGATTTGCAGATACTGAACCACCCCTGCAGCCCAGGAATAGGTTCACTTGATAGTGGTGGATAATCCTTTTCATGTGCTGTTCAGTTTGTTAGATTCTGAGAATTTTTGCATCCATGTTCATCAGGGAATGGGTCTGTAATTCCCCTCTTTGGTGGGGTGTTTATCTGGTTTTGGAATCAAGGTCATGCTAGCCTTACCGAATGGATTTGGAAGTTTTTCCTTCCATTTCTGTTTTTTGGAACAGTTCATAGTAATAGGTATTAGTTCTTTAAATGTTTGGTAGAATTTCCCTAGGAAGGCATCTGGCCCTGGACTCTTGTGTTTTGGGAGACTTTTGATTTCTGATTCAATTTCTTTGCTGATTATGAGTCTGTTTAAATTTTCTGTTTCTTCCTGTTTCAGTTTTGGTAGTTTATATGTTTCTAGGAATGTATCCATTTCTTCTAGGTTGCCCAATTTGGTGGCATATAATTGCTCATGATATTCTCATAGTTGTTTGTGTTTCTGTGGTGTTGGTTGTGTTCTCTTTCATTCTTGATTTTTTAATTTGGGTCTTCTTTTATTTTTGATAAATCTGGCTGGGGGGTTACCAATTTTGTTAATTCTTTCAAAGAACCAGCCCCTAATTTCATTGAACAACTGTTCTACTGGTTTTTTGGTTTCTGTATCATTTATATCTCCGCTCTCATCTTTATTTTGCTGTTCTTTTCCCAGCTTTTTCAGGTGTAAGGTTAGGTAGTGTATTTGAGACTTTTGCTTCTTGAGGAAGGCCTGTATTACAATATTTTTCCCTCTTCTGACCACCGTTGCTGCATCCCCAAGCTTGTCGACTGTTGTGTTTTCATTTCCATTTGCTTCCATTTATTTTTTAATTTCTTTAATTTCCTGGTTAACCCATTCCTTCTTCAGTAGGATGTTCCATGTATTCGTGGTCTTCCCAAATTTTTCTTATGGTTGACCTCAAGTTTCATAGTGTTGTGGTCTAAAAATATGCATGGTAATGATCTCAGTCTTTCTGTGCTGGTTCAGGGATGATTTGTGACCCAGTATGTGATCTATTCAGGGGAATGTTCCAGATGCACTCAACAAGAATGTGTATTCTGTTGCTTTAGGATGAAATGCCCTGATTATATGTTAAGTCCATCTGGCCCAGCATGTCATTCAAAGCCACTGTTTCCCTGTTGATCTTCTGCTTAGATGATCTGTCCATTACTATAATGGGGCGTTAAAATCTCCTACTTTGTTGTGTTATTATCAATGAGCTTTTTAAAGTTTGTTATTGGTTGATTTATACTTTTGGCTGCTTACAATTGTAAATATTTACAATTGTTAGATCTTGTTGGATAGACTCCTTTATTATGATCAAGTGTCCTTCTTCATCTCTCCCTACAGGCTTTGATTTAAAGTCTAGTTTCTCGAAGTATGACTACTCTAGCTTTTCCTTTTGATGTCCATTAGCATGATAAATGGTTCTCACTTTCCATCTGAAGGTGTCTGTGGGTCTAAAATGAGTCTCTTATAGCCAGCATATCAAAGGATCTTGTTTTTGTATCCATCCTGATACCCTGTATCTTTTGATTGGAGCATTTAGTCCATTTACATTCAGAATAATTATTAATGGATATGAATTTAGTGTCTCTGATTCTGTAGATTGTTTCTGTTCTCTTCTAGTCTTGGTTGCTTTTGGTCTCTTTCCCATTCTGAGGGTTCCCTTTAATAAGTCTTGCAGAGCTGGGTTAGTGTTCACAAACTCCTTTAGTGTTTGCTTATCTTGGAAGCTCTTTCTCTCTCCTCTTATTCTGAATGACAACCTTGCTGGATACAGGATTCTTGACTGCATACTTTTCCCATTTAGCACATTGAGTATTTCCTGCCACTCCCTTCCGGCCTGTCAGGTTTCTATGGACAGGTCTGCCAACCTTATGTGTCTACCCTTACAGGTTAAGGACCTTGTGTTTCTAACTGCTTTCGGAACTCTCTCTTTATCTTTGTGTTTTGCAAGTTTCACCATGCTATGTCTTGGCATTGACCTGTTTTTGCTGATTTTGAGGGGAGTTCTCTGTGTCTCTTGGACTTGAATGCTTCTTTCCTTCCCCAGATGAGGGAAGTTCTCAGCTATAATTTGTTCAAATAAACCTTTTGTCCCTTTTTGCTGCTCTTCTTCTGGAACTTCTATGGTATGGATATTATTGCACTTTATGGATCACTGAATTCTGTAAGTTTATATTTGTGATCTAGTAGTTTTATTTTCCACTTCTTTTCAGCCTCATTATTTCCATAATTTTTTCTTATATGTCACCTGTTTATTCCCCTGCTTCTTCCATCCTCAGTGTGATTACATCTAGTCAGTTTTGTATCTCAGTTAGCATTTTTATTTTGGCCTAATTTTTAGGTCTTTTATCTCTACAGCAGTGGTTTCTCTGGTGTCTTCTATGCTTTTTTTTCAAGCTCAGCTGGTATTCTTATGACTATTGTTCTAAATACGTGTTCAGATATATTGCTTATATCTTTTTTGAGCGAATCCCTGGCTGTGGTTTCTTCTTGATCCTTCTTTTGGGGAGAACTCATCCATCTTGTCATTTCGTGTGTTTCTGTCTTTTGTATGTTATGAAAACTTATGTGTCCTGCTCCTGAGAGCAATGCTATGCATTATTTTGGAAAACTAGGTCTTAAATTTAAAGGAATTTGTTCTTTTATTTGTGATGTCAGATTTATTAGCATAAAATTATTCACAATGGCTTGTATTTTTTGTAGTGTCTGTAGAATCTGAAGTTGTTTCCTTTTTTTCATTCCTAATATTAGTAATTTGTATGTTCTCACTTCTTTCCATCCACCTTGCTTGGAGTTTATCAAGTTTATTAAACTTTTTCAAGAACTTTTGCCTCTTGATTTTCTCTATTGCTCATCTCTTTTCTATCTCATTGATTTCTGCTCTTGTTTTTAATTATTTTCTTCCTTTTTTCTGGATTTAATTTGATTGACTTTTTTCTAGTTTTCTGGGTTGGTATCTCAGTTGCTTTTAACCTTCCTTTTTTTAAATGTTTTTTTAAAAAATTATTATTTATTTATTTTGAGAGAGAGCCAGAACATGAGCAGGGGAGGGGCAGAGAGAGAGGGAGAGAGAATCCCAAGCAGGCTCTGCACTACCACCATAGAGTGCGACTCGGGGCTCAAACCCACAAACCCATGAGAATATGACCTGAGCCGAAATCAAGAATTGGACCCTCAACCAGCTGAGCCACCCAGATGCCCTTAAACCTTCCTTTTAATAGATGCTTTGAAAGCTGTAAATTTCCTTCTCGGCACTAATTTAGCTGCAGCCAAATCTGACATCTTTTCATTAGCATTCTGTTCAAATTATTTTGTAATTTCCCTTGTGACTTTTTTTGGGGGGAAATGTGTTGCTTGATTTCCAAATATGTGAGAATTTCTTTTTATCTTTTTGTTATAGCCATAAATTGATTTCTAGTTAATTCCATTGTACATTCCATTCAAATCATGATTTTAATTCTTTTGAATTTATTGAGATTTGTTTCACACTTCAGAATACGGTCTATGTTGCTGAATATTCAGAATTTACCAGAAAAGTCGTTTTCTGCAGTTTTTGGGTATATTGTTTTGTAATTGTCAATCAGCTATGTCATAGTGGTTAAGAACGTTCTGTTTTCTGCTCTGCCCGTACTAATTTTTCTGTCTTTTGGTTGTGTCAGTTCCTAGAGAGTGGCTTAAGTCTCCAGCTACAATTGTGGGTGTGTCCCTCCCTCTTTTACTTTGGACAACTTTACTTCCCGTACCCTGAAGTTACACCGTGAGGTGCACACACATTTTGGATTTTCTTGGCCTCCTGACATACAGCGCCCTTCCTTGACCTCCGCTAATATTCCTTGCCTTGAAATTTACCTTGTCTTTATTGACATAACCTTGCAAGCTTTTTTGTACAAGTGTGTCTCTTGCAAACCGTATGAAGTTGGTTCTCTTTTATTTGAGAAAATTGTGATTTTTAAGTGATCTGTTCTTTTATTTAAAGCATAATTTGTTAGCATACAGTTGTTTCAAATCTTACCATGTTATCTTCTTGCTGTCCATAGGATCAGGCGTTATGTTCCCGGTTTCATTTCTGATCGTGATAATTGGGCTGTTTTGGCTTTCGCTTTCATCAGTCTTGCTAGGGGTTCATCACATCTGTTAAACTCTTTCAGAAAAAAGCAACTTTGTATGTGTTCATTCTTCTCTGCTGTTTGCCTGTTTTCTATCAGATAACAGTTTGATAGTTTCTTTAACTAGAATGTTTAGTCCATTTGGTCTTAATGCAGTAATTAATATGGTTGAGTTTGAATTTACCATCTAGGTGTTTGGTTTTTATTTGCCACCTGTTCATTGCTCCTTCATTCTTTCTCGCCTTTTAGATTAATCAGGTGATTTTTAGTATTTCATCTTTATCTCCTCTGTTGGCTAACAGCTGTATTTCTGCAGTTTTTTATTCTAGGGATTATATTATACATAAATTCATATTACGAGTTACAGATTAATGGTACACCACTTCATGAACAGTGTAAGATGCTCCAGTGGTGCAGTTGCATTTCTGCTGTTGCCTTGTATTTACCCTTACACGTAAACTCCACTCTGCATTATTTATTTTTATTATTATTAATTTTTGCTTTAAACACTTAGGCAACTTTTTTTTGATATTTTTAATGTCTATTTTTTTGAGAGACAGAGCACGAATGGGGGAGGGGCAGAGAGAGAGGGAGACACAGAATCTGAAGCAGGCTGCAGGCTCCAAGCTGCCAGCACAGAGCCTGATATGGGACTTGAACTCACGGACTGTGAGATGGTGACCAGAGCTGAAGTCAGAGGCCTAACTGACTGAGCCACCCAGGCTCCCCAGGCAACTTTTTAAAAAATGAGTGAAAAAATGGTGTCGTATTGCTTATCCATTCTGGTGTTCATTGGTTCTTACACATTCAGCCTTGCGTCTGGTATCACTTACCTGGAATGTAATAGAACTTCAAGTCTTTTGAGAACGTCCCTCTTGGAGTCTTGGTGAAAATATTCTCAGCTTGAAATTGTTATTTTGCCTTCAGTTTTTTTAAAGGATATTTTTGCTGGATATGGAATTCTGGTTTATAGTTATTGTAGTTGGTTTTTTTCCGTTCAGTACCTTAAAGATGACACTCCATTATGTTTTGGGCTTCCGTTATTTTGGCTCTGTGACTTGAACATAATGTGCCCTTTTCTCTGCCTGCTACTAAGATTTTTTGTTTTTCTTTGTTTTTTAGCAGCTTTTGGGTGGGTTTTTTGGCTTGTTATTTTTAAAATTTATTTTGAGGGAGACAAAGACAGCGTGAGTTGGGGAGGGAGAAAGAGAGAGGAGGGAGAGAGAGAATCCCAAGCAGGCTCTGCACTGTCAATGCAGCGCTCCGTGCCTTGAAGCCATGAAACTGTGAGATCGTGACCTAAGCTGAACCCAGGAGTTGGACACTTACTGGCTGAGCCATCCAGGTGCCCCATAGTTTTAGCAGTTTAACAATAATGTGTCTCGGGTGGTGCGTGTACTGCTCAGGAGTGAGCCAAGGATTTGAGGGGGATTTGGAGTAGATTCGAGGCTCCTTTGTACGACGCTTTCCCTTTCACTTTCTGGCCTCTCTGGCATGTTCAAATTCTGTTTCCTTGGCTCAGTAAGACTCCTGCCCTTGGCTTGAACCCCTCTGCCACGCACTGCTACGGCCTGGGAAGCAATGGGTTAATGTAAACCTCACCGAGTTTTCTTCCCTTTGGAGGATTATGTCCCCGTTTTATGCCTGGTTTTGGTTACTCTCCAAGCGTTTGTTTTCATTATTTTGTCTAGAGTTTATCATTTTTTATCAGGAAAGTTAGTCCAGTAAAAGTTCTCTGCTGTTACTGGGACCAGATTGCGCCAAAGTTTGAGGCTTAAAAGAATTAATCCTCAGTTGTCAAACGGAGAAAAAAAAAGAGAAAGTTTATTACTCAGTATTTTCAAACTGTTGTCTGTTTGTACCTAAACAAATTAGCTACAGAACCGGTTTACCAGCTTTCATACGCAGTGTTAACAACGCCGTCCGGGTCTGTACTCCTCCCTTCTGTCTGGGCCGCAGTCCCACTTTGATGCACAGTATTTCTTCCCAAGTGGAAAATGCGGGCGTCACCTCCCCATGGTGACTGACGGACTAAGTGAATGTTGCCTGTGCCCCACGTGATCTTCTGCATCAAGTAACATTGTGCTGCGAGGCGAGAAGAGGCCGGGCCACCGAGCAGTCAGGGAGTGAGACGGGGGGCCAGAGGGGCTGGGAGAGGGGAGGCGATGAGGAGAGAATGAGTTTTTTCTTTCTGACGCTTTAGCAAGAACTTGATTAATAGTGTTTGGGATTAAGACTTAAGCCTTCTGTGCTTTGGTTTCCTGAGCTAACCTTTCAGCTTCCTGGACAGACAACATTCAGTGTAGTCCATGTTAAATGACAGTTTCGGCTTATGATTATTATTTTATTCCAGCAGGGTTTGTCTGAGTCACCAGTTTTGAAATTCTGTTCTGTAGTGTTTCACTGTGTGGTTGCCTGTGTTTTATGCTCCGTTTATGTAGGTTATTTGAAACATCTCAGAAGTGTTCTGCCTAGTCTGTTTTAGTAAAGTACTTTTCAAAAATAGTGTTGTTGAGTTATTTTTTTTAGCTTGTGGCACGGTAGGTTTCTCCCTTGTTGTGACTCTCTTGACATGACCAAAAATAAAGGTTCAAATACCTAGTCACAGAAAGGAAGATGTAGTTTTTTTATTGTGTCCACTTAAAAAAATTTTATTAACCTGGTGTGTGTTATTTGTCTCCGTGTAGTTCTTACAGCTTCATTCCCAGGTGTTTCTGCTCAGCTCCGATGAAAGTACGGTTAGACTTTTGAAGAACGGTTCTCCCCAGGCCAAGCCTGACCTCCAGAGGCAGGAGCAGTGCCTCTCCCAGACGCGTGCCTCAGAATCCCCGGGGTCACAGGATGGAGACTCCTGCTCCCACTGGTTTGACATAAACGATTCCAAAGTCCAACCAATCAAGGAGAAAGATATCGAACAGCAGTTTCAGGGTAAAGAAAGTGCCTACATGTTGTTTTATCGGAAATCCCGGTTGCAGAGACCCCCTGAAGGTACGGAAAGAAAAATATTCCTGTTTGTTTCAGTTGATGATGTTAGACGATAGAGACTTAATGCTGTTTGAATTTTTCCCCTTTTAAAAGAAAGTTTACTCTTGGGCATCTGGGTGGCTCGTCGGTTAAGCATCCGACTCTTGGTTTCCGTTCAGGTCATGATCTCACAGTTCCGCGAGTTCGAGCCCCATACGGGCTCTGCAATGACCGTGAGGAGGGAGTCTCTCCTGCGCGCTCTGCCCCTCCCCCACCTGCGCCGTCTCTGTCTCTCAAAGTAAATCAATATGTTTAAAAAGTTTACTCTTAGAACATTTTTAAATATTTTCAAGCTGACAGCAAGAAACACATTATACCAAAAGAAATTCAGCGGTCATTTTATAATTATGTATTTCTATTTTATTTTTTCTCTTCTAATAATATGGGGCCATAGTCAGTATTTCAGAATTGGGTTTTCTTGGCTCACATAAGGGGTTCTTGTTGTGTGGACCAACTTGCTGTGATTGCCCTGCGCTCAGGCTTGACTGTGTCGTTTGGCCATGTGTTTGTTGCCTTTGAGTGGTAAGTGGCCCTAGTCTTGTTTTCATATGTCTGCTTTTACTTCTTTTTTCCTTTCCCCCAACATAATTAATGTGTTCTCCGAGCAATTGAAATCTCTTCACCACATGCTTTGTTGGCCCATCTAAGGCCGCTCACACCAGGGAGGTTCAGCACGGACACCCACAGTGACGCATTATTTTAAAGTGTTCATTTATTTATTTATGAGGTGGCGACGGAGAGAGAGAGCGAATCCTGTGCTCCGTCAGCACAGAGCCTGACGTGGGGCTCAGTGCCACAATCTGGGAGATCATGACCTAAACCAAAGTCAGGAGTTGGACACTTAACCCCCTGAGCCACCCAGGCACCCCCACAATGATACATTTTTAAATTGAAACCGCTAACATGAATCAGTGTGTAAGCCTTCAGTCACTTCCCAAAGTTCACTCAAAAGTAAAAATCCTAGCCAGGAAAGTTCCTTGGATTGAGGCGTATCTGGAACTGCAAATGAGGACACTGTTCTCAAAGAATGAAAGTAGTGATCATTTTTATAAAGAACAAGAAGAGGGCAGTTACTAATTTGCATGTGAGTCAAAGAAAATGAAATTTCTGGATCTAAAACTGTTACACAATTATTCTGTTGAACCAGAAATGCTAGGCTTTATTTTTCTGAGGGGAAAAAAATATGGTAATGGTTCTGATAAAAATATTGTGAAGGCAGAATTCACAGTTCTAGAAATACATATTAACAACAAAAAAGAATGTGTCCAGATGGAGTCTGTCTTTCCCCTGAATTGAATTCAGCATATTGACTATGTACTGAATGGAAGTTTTCTAGTTTGCTTATGAATCAAATAAAGATCTGACTGAAATCCTAAGTTTTTGGGGGGATAAAGGAATGGAACTTGGCAAAATGATTTTAAAATTCACCTGTAGAGAATTTACTCCATCAGTAAAAACCGTGTTTGTAAAGCTCCAGCAATTCAGACAGCGCAGTGCTGAATGCAGAGAGGTGGGCAGATGGCTGGAGTGGAGCCAGCCCAGATACCTGGCCGGCTGTGCTTAAGGCTTTAACCCGTGGTAAGGTGACTGTTCGGGCAAGTGAAATCACTCAAGAAATAGAACTGAGAAGTAAGCTATTAATCACTTGAGTCAAGTGACCATATTTGTCACTTAAATGAAATTCAAGTTCCTTTAATGTTTTTGTTAAAAGGGAACCTTAAAATGTATAAGCATATTTTCTTTTAAAAAAATTTTTTAATGCTTATTTTTGAGAGAGAGAGAAAACGCGCGAGTTGGTGGGGGGGAGAGTGGTGGATCTAACAGTGAGATCATGACCTGAGCTGACCTCAGACACTTAACTGACTGAGCCACCCAGGCGCCCCACATATTTTCTGATCTTAAGGTAGAGAAGACCTTTCTAAGCTTCAAAGCAAAGAAAGGAAAATTAAGGAGAAGTGTTATAAACCTTCAGCAATATAAAAGGCAAATGACAAGCCCGTGGGAAACAGGAATATGACAAATTTATTTCCAGTCTGCAGAGTGCTCTTATGTATATTCCATTGTGCTTAATAGAAAATTGGGGAAATAAGCAATGTACAAAAGAAGAACGACCAATAAGCTGGGGGAAAAAACCCCAAGAAGTCAACCTAACTCATAATAAAAAAATAGGCATTGAAACAGCAAAGAGATGCCACTTTTTTTCCTGCTGAGTTCCGTGTTTCTGCTAATCTTGCTCTCAGTAGTTGGCACTTCCTCTGGTTAGGTATATAAAGTAATATAACAGGTTAGGGTCTATGTATTTAAAACCTTAAACCAGTAATTCTGCAAATTTGTCTTGAAATAATGAGAGCTGTGTATAAATATTGATGTTCAGAGATGTCAAGGGTGTTCGTTACTCCCATTATTTATAATAACGATGAACTAGAAGTCACCCAATGTCTAACAGAAAAGATTGGTTAGATTAATTCTGCTATTTATAGAATGACTACCATATGCAATGGTTTACAGCTTTGGAGAAACACAAGTATGAGATGAGAAAGCGTATTACAGATTTGTTAAATACAGTCCCAGGCGCTTTAAGTGTGTGTGTGTGCGCGCGTGCACGCGCGTGTGTGCGTGCACACAGACCCACTGTGCAGGAACAGAAGAGAGACCAGAAGTATATGTTACACATTTTAGGAGTATCGCTTGGGAATGGGATTACAGGTAATATCTATTTCTTTTATATTGTAAAAATAACTTCCAGAATCTTGGCAGTGACCAGTTATTACATTTGTTATCAGGGAGAAAATGGTGGGTGTTCTCTTTAAAAAGTGTACTTAAGGAGAATCAAAGAAATAGACTCCTTCTAGCTTGGGTTAAAGAACCGTTTACCTTTCATTTGTTGTAATGTTTTTCAGATGGGAAAGCTGAGATCCATGGGAAGTTAGTGTTCACAGAGAGAGAGAGTAGCAGCTTTCCTAGCTCCCAGCACTTTCTAGATTTCTCTGCTACCGGGTCTCCAGCAGCCAGAGTTTGTGGAGTCAGCCCAAGCTAATGACGTTTTGTTCACAGCTCGAGCCAATCCAAGGTATGGGGTTCCGTGCCATTTGCTGAATGAAATGGATGCGGCCAACATCGAACTGCAAAGAAAAAGGTGAGTTTGACCTACTTTTAGAGTTCGAATGGCTTTTCTGGAGAACGAGGGTCTAATTTAGCTCTTAAGTATTCCATCAGGGAAAAGAAAAAGGGGAAAAAAAGTCATCTGATGAATGCCAGTGTCTGTAGCTGCCGAGAGTATCTTCTACTTTGAGATTGTCCTTGTCTGTGACAGCGAATGCGAGCGTGTCACACGAATGGCCATTGCTGAGCAGGGATGAAGGAACTAGGAACACGGGGGAAGTTGGCAAGCACACAGCACACTGAGTGAATTGCATCCTGGCCTGTCAGGTGGTGCCCCAGGGACAAGAGAGCCTGCTGGGAAAATCACCCCTCCTTATTTAAGTAGTTGTGGAGAAGTGGCCCGTAGTGACAGAAGACCGGAGGTGGGTCACAGGAAGGAGTGTGGACTCTGCGGACTCGCTGGCAGAAACCTGCAGTGGGTTATCCCAGGCGTGGTTTCCGAGAACGGGACGACCTCGTGTTCTCTTTGGAGGTGTCCGCATGGACCCTGAAGAACCGGTCTGTAGTTGCTCCTGACAGGGTCAGCCGGGCACGGGGCGGGGGAAGGGGGCGTTCTCGAGGTGCCCACGTGGCTGGCTGATTAGGTAGCAGGGGTGTGTTCAGCGTTCTTATTGTTGCCGTGAAGCTGGGGGAGGAAGCGTAGCAGGTGCGTTGAATGGCAAACCACTCTCGAACCACCGTCAAGACACTGAAAACATAAAACCTGGGGTGAAATGGTTAAACAGGACAAATGACCTGCACGAGTGGGTGCGGGTTAGCAGTGGGTGTTCGCTAAGGACGGCAGCAACCTGCCGGGCTTAGCGGCTTTTTATGTGACCATCAGGAAGGCCCGTGCTGTCTTTGGCCACGTTAACGGAATTGTGTCCGGAGTACGTGAGCAGTGGCCTCTCCCTTGGCCAGATTGCCGGGAGTGGAGGATCAGGCACCGGCCTCGGGGGCCGAGCAGATCCGGGGAGGAGCGGCCAGCGCCCGGCTGCAGCTGAGCACGTTTGACCCGGGGGGCAGACTCCAGAGGGTCATGAGATCCACGCTCAGTATTTTACGGAAGATTCTACGGGGTCTAGTGAAAGTAAGGGTGAGATACACGTTTAAAACTCTAGCCCTTGATGCGTTACAGGAAGAGGTTTCTAGCATATTTGTAACTGTAATCTCAGGGCAGAAGATCCGGAGCGTGGATACTTACTCAGAATAATAGTGCCTGCTGTATATTAAAATCCATTTTCCTTAGAATTCTTGGTGGCAGAGCTGGAAGTTTGCTATTCATTGAGAAAATGAGTTAATTTTGGAGCATGAGGGAAAACAGATGTTAATAATCAGGGAGCATAGAGAACTTAATTTATATTGTAAATCAAGTACTTTTGGTTGGGGATGAAACAGTGTTATAAAAACAGCATTTCTGTATTTCTTATGCCTCTTTAAAGGGCAGAATGTGATTCTGCAAACAATAGTTTTGAATTGCATCTCCACCTGAGTCCCCATTATCATTTCTTCAATGGAGCTCTGCACCCAACAGTCTCTCAAGCAGAAAGTACGTGGGATTTGACCTTTGATAAAAGAAAAACTTTAGGAGATCTTCGACAATCAGTATTTCAGGTAATTAAGCCTTGCTTCCTCTTAATTTAGACATTAAGGTCTATCTCAGGCTGCATTCTCCTTTTCAAAAACCCCGTTTGGGGTACAACTGTTTATTTCTCGAAGCCACCTAAGAAAGTCCTACAGCCGCCCCTTGGCAAGGGCCGAGCCGGGTGTTCTCCCGAGTGTGTCTCTCCGAGAGGCTTTTCCGCACGCCGAGGCCACACCACCCTGCCGGCAGGTTTTCAGGGGGAGAGGCAAGCCCGGCATGTTTTATTTTGGGAGAAAGGGTATAAGACTGTCTCTTTTTTGGAAAATAAGTGATCAAAAAGTATTTTTTATTTTTTTAACACTTATTTATTGTTGAGTGACAGAAACTGTGTGTGTAGGGGGGAGGGGCAGAGAGAGAGGGAGACCCAGAATCCGAAGCAGCTCCAGGCTCTGAGCTGTCAGCACAGAGCCAGATGCGGGGCTTGAACCCACAAACCATGAGATCATGACTTGAGCTGGAGTCGGACGCTTAACCAACTGAGCCCCCAGGCGCCCCAGAAAGTTAGTTTTTAAAAGGAGAGAAAAGATAGCGATGAGCACGTTGCCTACAACCAAGAGCTAAAGAGGCAAAAGCAACGAACGCTTCTCCCTTTCCTAAGTAGAGCGTAGTGTTTTGTTGTTGTAAAATTTTTTTAAGTTTTTATATTAATTTTGAGAAAGTGAGACAGTGCACAAGCGGGGGAGGGGCAGGGAGAGCTGGGGAGAGAGAATCCCAGGCAGGCTCCTCACTTGTCAGCACAGAGCCCGATGGGCTCGAACCCGTGAACCGTGAGATCATGAACTGAGCCGAAATCACAAGTTGGATGCTCGACAAACTGAGCCACCCAGGCGCCCCGAGAGCAGCATTTATGACTCGGGCTTTCCAGGAAGGAAAACCGCTGTGGCATGCAGCGCAGACAAGCCTGGGGGCAGTCACTTCCTCCGAGTGCGGTGCGCTTTCCTGAGAGCAGTGCAGCTCGAGCGCCTTCGCGTAATCCTGTCCTCGGGCTCTTTAATCTCAGGCTCGAGACAGCTCATGGCTCGAGTACAGTCAGACTTCCGGTTGTGATGGAACTAGGCCCTGGTCTCCTTCCTCTTTCTTTCCTTTTAATCACACGTTTTCACCTCACACTACTTCCTAATCAAGGAAAAGGGAAATAGAAAATGTAGGCATTAATTTTTTGCAGAAATAAGTGAATTTTCTGGAAAAAAAAAAGTATCCTTTCCCAGGGCACCTGGATGACTCAGTCTGTTAAATGTCTGACTCTTGACCTTGGCTCAGGTCGTGATCTCGTGGTTCAGGAGATCAAGTTCCAAGTTGGGCTCTGTGCTGGCAGCGTGGAGCCTGCTTGGGATTCTCTCTCCCCATCTCTCTCCTCCTCCCCCACTTATGCTCGCACTCTCATTCTCAAAATAAATTTTTTTAAAAACTCCTACCAGTTCCCAAATTATTCGCTTTCTTTTGATTTTCCTCTTGTACAAAGAAAAGCAGGCCATGTCTTTTTTAACTTTAGTTGATTTGAATGATATTTAAATGTTGGATTCATATCAGGATTTCTAAAATTTCCTAATGCTTCTGAGTTTTTGAGTTAAAAGTTCATTCCTGAGCCAGGCAGGCTTGGGGAGGAGACCCCGCCTAGGGGGACCTTTCAAACGGAAAAGACCGCTTCACCTTCGGAAGTTTTAGGTTTGCCTCAGTCTCCTCCCGATGCTTTAAGTGCACGTCTCTGTTACCCTAGAGGTGAGACACTGGCAAGGGGCTGCCAGATTGGCTCCGTCAACTAATCACCTGTAAACAGGAAATTCCGTTTTAAGAGAGCTACCTGGTGGTATTATGGAGAGAGAGGAAATAGGACTGGCTCTTATGGGTGATGTTATCCTGGTGAGATGCCCAGTCCCCCTGAGTCCTGGATCTAGAAACTGAAAAGACAAAGCCATGGTGAACATATATAAACTGGCGACGCTGCTTTTTGGATTGGGAGCAGGAAACATTCCTTTCAAGGGAACGAGAATGTTGGTGTGTGCTCCTTCCCGAACGGTGCGAACGAAACGAATGATTTGTGCTCTTTAGGACGAAGATTTCGGGGCTGGCACCTTCCCATGGAGGTGGCCTTCCTGTGAACTAAGTACAGTCGTTCGGACGGTCCTCTATTCACCGTGTATCATCGTTCTCCGGTTGCCAGTGGACAAGATTAACCATTTTTGGATTTGGCTAATTTAGCAATGATTGATGCCTTCTTGCCACATGTTTGGCGCTGGGTGGGATGGGCTGATTCATCTGAACGTAGGCAAAATGGCGCAGTGTGGTTCTTTCACCTGGAAGTGTGATGTTGATGTTACTTCTCGTTGTTCTGTTTCCTTCCTCTAATGTTCTGCAGCTGTTAGGATTCTGGGAAGGAGATCTGGTGCTCAGCGTGGCCAAGCTTGTTCCCGCAGGACTTCACATTTACCAGGTGCTGGCTGGTAAGATGAGCACTGAGATTCAGCAGCTCGTTCCATGGATTTATAATTTGAGCGGCTCACTGTGGCTGTCTTCGCTTAGCCGGTCTCTCCCCCTCACTGTGGTTGTCTTCTCTTAGCCGGTCTCTCCCCCTTCCTACCACTTCCTTCACTAGGCCGGCATCACACCGTCAGCTTTCAAACAACTGACTTACCTGATTTAGGTTGTATGTGAATTCTGCTAGCACAGAAGTACTTTATATATATATATTTTTTTTTTAATTAAGAGTACCTCTCCATCAAAACAAGTTTTTAAGAGGCTTTGGAATTTTTTTAATATTACCACAGATTTTGTAGCAAAGCAGACAAAAGTACTTCGAGAGCTGAAAAGAGGTACACAGGACAGACAGCTCATTAGTGCCGGGTCTGGGGCCTTGTGACGCCTGAGCCCCGCCCCTGTGCAGCATCCAGTAGGGTCGGCGCCTCCCTGCATTCGCAAAGCGTGCGTAATGACAGTGCGGGAATTCTTCCATAACATGGGGAGGAAGAACCTTCCTTAAGAGTATGATGAAAAGATGGGGCGCCCAGGGGCTTCGTTGATTGAGTGTCCGACTTCGGCTCAGGTCATGACCTCACAGTTCGTGGGTTTGAGCCCCGCATCGGGCTCTGTGCTGACAGCTCAGAGCCTGGAGCCTGCTTCAGATTCTGTGTCTCCCTCTTTCTCTGCCCCTCCCCTGTTCGTGCTCTGTTTCTACCTTTCAAAAATGAATAAATGTTTTTAAAAATTTTAAGATAGAAGTGATATTAAATAATACCAATATAATATTATGACTGCTTTTTTCTTAATCTTCCTTTCTGAGAATGCTTTGTCAAATACTTAAGTGTCTCCAGTGTGTGTTCTCGCTCGGTTGTCGTCGGTGATCATGACACCTGGTCTCACTGACAGCCTCATCTTCCTAGGAGACGACCTGACGCTGTGTGAAGCGGGAATTGACGACGGGGAAGACATCTTTGTCTGGAACGGGGTGGAGGTAAAGACGCACCGAAGAAATATTCATGATGGCTCTCGATTTTTTTTTTTTAAGTTGTTGAATAAAACTTTATGCAGCATACATGAAAGCAGCTAGATTTTAGAAGAAGTCTGAAGTGTCTGATGAGTTTTAGGTACAGTCAGTGTTAGTTATGTGCTAAGGAGACGTCGATGGGCGCCTTCGTTGCGCCAGGCCCTCCGTGCAGAGGGCGCTGTCCCGCGTGCCGCTCCCCGACGGTGCTCCCAAGGGGCGGGCCTTACACCCAGTGACCTGCAGGGCACAGACTTACCGTAGGTAGGTCCTGGGAGTGACGAACAAGAGCCGAGCGAAGTTTCTAAGTCAAGAAAGAGGCGAGGAGCGCCTCACCCACGCAGTGGACTGCCCTTGGCTCATCTCCTCCATTTCCAAGGCTCTATTTCTTATTTTTTCCCCCGTGGCTTTGTTACCCCTGCTGGGGACTCATCCATCTCTGTCTCCACTCCCGATTTCTCTCCTAGAAAAGAAAAGATGGCTGAGAGGAAGTTTCAGTGGAGAAATCTAAACTTGTTCTTCTGATACATAGAAGACATTTGTGAACAGCATATGTCACTTGCAAATAGAAGGAAGGAGAATTCTTCAGGAGTGGCCTTTTACTGTGTTGTTCTGTCGCCTTGAGTGTGGCAGACAGGAGCCGTACTAACGCCGGTCTTGGTACCATTGCAGGTTGGTGGCGTCCACATTCCGACTGGCAGCGACTGTGAGCCTGTGCTCATCAATGTGCTTCATCTCGCCCCCAGCAGCGAGGGGGGCAGGTGCCAGCAGGTGGTGGAGGCTCCCCGCGTGTTCCCGTCCGACGCGGAAGTGCGGGCTGTGCTCACGGCCTTGGCGGTGCCCAGAGGCGTCCTCTTCGTCAGCACCACCGACGCCGTCGGGGAAGAGCGATGGGTCGCCATTCCCGAGGAAGATCTGAAGAAGACGTTCCGGGAGCAGGGCCTCGGGAACGGGAGCTCGCTTCTCGTCCAGGGGTCTGATGATGGGAACAGGTAGTTTGCTGGAACGTGAGCAGATTCCTCTTTAAGTTATTTTAGTGGCAGGTTTTCTGTCTCTCAGAACACCAAAGCTTTATTTTAATAACGATAAGAGTTCAGTAGTTTCCTTTTGTTTCTGTTGTGTTCTGTTCACTGTATACAGGAGCTTGGAGAAAAAATGATCCTGTAAGGGTTTTGGTTTTGGTTTTGGTTTTTTCCAGTAAGGGTGGTCGATAATATAGGAATAGATGAGATGATGAGATATAGTCTAGATTAATTGTTTGTAAAGCAGAATCTTAACAATTGAATTCTGATTAGCACTTACTACAGAACTGAAGGCACGTTCTCACAAAGAAAATTCCTCATTTTTTCCATGAGGAGCATCTTAAATGATACAGCTAAATTTGTCCATTTTGTCACAAGATTTCCAGAAGGCAATTCAGTTTTGCATTAGAATCCCTTTTCTGACCCCTAAGACCCTCCCAGCTGCCCGGATGGGGCGCTTACGTGGGCATCACAGCCTGGTCCCTGTGAGTCACACGGATGCTTAGAAGTGCTACGTCTCCGTTTGTCACCCACGTCTGTTGTGTGCATTTCTGTGGTCAGTGTGTCCTCCCCGTAACCCTCCGGCTTTCCGTCCGCTGAGGACGTGAGGTTCCAGGCAGCAGATGAGTTCCCTGCTTGATCAGTGCCGTGAAAACGCTTAGATTACAGTCTGCATATCATCAGTAGTGGTGACTGACAGAGACAGAGTGCTCGGAACTGTCTTTATTTTGTGTTACATTTATCGCTGCCGCTCTTTGGGACGAGTGTTTTCCAGGATTTTATTTCCACACTCTGTTTATTTAATGTAAAAGTTTATTATACATTCCTTTATAAGTAACATACGTGCATTAGGACGTGGGGATTGGAGAAGCGAAGTCGGAGGCTCCATGCCCCAGGCCAGCGCCCCTGGCGATTCCAGGTGCGGGCAGAGTCGCTGTCACACTTCTCTGTGAACACGGTGGCAACACAAGAGACAAAACACATGACACCAGATCATTTGTATGAGTCGAAGAATAGTTGGAGTCCTGAGTACAGACTCTGTAGACCTACTGCCTAATCCTGCCCTAAACAGGTCGCCAGCTTTCTTAGAGCCCGCTCGGTGCGCCCCAGTCACCTTTCATCGGTCACGTCAGGGGACACCTGCAGAATTCTGGAGGTAGTGCCTGAGGAAAACTACCACTTGTCTGATCGTTTCTGATCCATAGAGTGCCGTGTAAAGACACAGTTTTTAAATGTTGTTTTCCCTACAGTTTGCTGCTCAGACAAGGGAAATGGTTCACTGGCATGAATGAGGTCAGCTGGCTCCAAGTTCACAATTTATGCGGGGTAGAGTCTGAGGAGAAGCAAGTTAAAATATCAGCGACTGTGAACACCGTGAGTACATTATACTTCAAGTTTGGAGGATAGTTTTCTAGTTGAACAGTATTTGAGTTAGAAAGCAGTACCTGGAATCTTCCAGAATAGTTGTCTCAGTGGGCTTCTAGATCTAAAGAAATCAACTTTCTGGGGCGCCCAGCTGGCTCAGTCAGTAGAGCATGTGACTCATGATCTCAGGGTTGTGGGTTCAAGCTCCATGTTGGGCGTCGAGCCTACTTTAAGAAGGGGGGGAGGGGGAAGGAAGTCAACATTTTATGCTAACATTTGATCACTGCTCCTTTACCTGTATCAGTGGCGTATTTCAGGAAAATAGGGGCCTCTTTTTCCCTCCAAAGGATGGAATTAGAATATAGGATTTGTGTATTTAATTAGCTCATGGAATCTGCAGGCTTCGATAATTATAAAATGCTATTTCCCTACAACCTTTTCTCTATTTTCTAAAGTTTTGTTTTCGTGTTGTGTTGTTCACGTTTATCTTCAGTTGCTCTACATTATAGCCATGCTCTGTATAATGCCAGCTGCTCTTAAAACGGGTTCTTCAGTTTTCCTCTCGAAGACCGTGACCCTCACATTTCCTTAAGTATCATTCCAGGAAACCTCTTTTTATAATCACATATTCTCAGTTCATTGAGATTTTTCTATAGCATCAAAGGAAACCTATTAGAATGTGCTCTGTAAATATTCTGATTCCTTACGGTGCATTAATACTAGTTGGTACAGTAGAGGGGACAGTATCAGGCTGGTCCCCTGAGGCTCGGGAGACTTGCCATCCCCACCCCGAGTGGGGACTTCGGGGAGTCCTGGGTACTTCAGTCCTTGTCCCTTGGAGGCATCGTGTGGGGCGCTGCTGGGAGGGTCCGGCCCGCGATCGCTGACATACTGTACCCCTAAATTTCCACAGTTTTATGCCCTAGCAGTAATTAGCCTAAACTAAAAAAGAAAACAATGTAAATAAAATAATTTAAACAGATTTAAATGGTGCCCTTGGATTAGCCTTGTACATTTTTATATTTTCTATGCTTATTGGCCCTGAATTCATCATTCTTAAAGAAATACCATTAACTGCGTTTTCTTTTGTGTGCTCTCATTAAAAAGGTTAGTGGGTTCTCAGCTTTTTGCCTTGGTAGCTAGAATTGTTTTAAGTTTTTCTATAGTGTCTTCTTTCTGCTCCAATTAATAATCAGTTTGGTAAAAACTCTACTATTAAGATCTAAGTTTTTATTTTTAACTTGGTAGAAGATAGAAAATGAATTGCAGGGATGGAAAGAAAATCTTTTCTCAAGTAGGCAGAAACTCTGTCCAGTAAGTGGTAAGGCGGCCAAGCCGTGCCCTCCCTCCCGCTGTCCTTCCGCGGTCACTAGTGTATTTCTCTGTTTTAGGTGGTGCTTGAGATTCGAACTAAAGCCATAGAGGAATTAAAGTTAATGAAAGAACTAGGTAATCTTTTACATTTGCTTTTGGGTTTCATTTAGTTTTGTTTTGATTTTTGGCTGAAAAAACTATGGGAGTACAAAAAGTAATTCAGGGGCGCCTGGGCGGCCCAGTCAGTTGACTGTCCGACTCTTGATTTTGGGTCAGGTCATGATTGCCCCGTGTCGTAGGACCAAGCCCTGCATTGGGCTCTGCACCGAGCATAGAGCCTGCCGAGATTGTCTCTCTGTCCCTTCCCCCAGCTCGTGCCTGTGTGTGCGTTCTCGCCCCCTCCTTCCCTCCCCTTCGGCCTCTCCCTTCCTCCCTCCCTCTCTAAAATAAGTAAGTAATTTAGGGAAAATTCATGTACCTACTGCCCAAAATGGACAAACATTAACATTTTGTCATGTGTTTATTGTTGTTTGAAACATCGCATATACAGTCAAATTTCTCCATGTCTCCTCCTCAGACCTACCCCCTCTCCCTCCCCAGATACAACCAGTGTACCTGATTTGGGCGTGGATCTAGTGTGTGCATTCGTATTGTACTGTATATATTTTGCCTCCACAGAGAGGTGTATGTGTGTATTTTCACATTTAAATTAATGCTGTCATACTGAATATAACATTCTGAAACCTACTCTTCACTTGGCATTCAGTTTTTTTTAACAGTTTTATCGAGGTATAATTTACATCCCATCAAATACGCATTTTAAGTGTACGTCAGTGATGATTAATAAACATATCGAGTTGTACAGCCATCAGCACAGTCCAGCTTCCGAACATTCCATTGCTCCAAAAAGATCCCTCATTCCCGTGCCCGAGTGGTTCAGTCTGTTAAGCATCTGACTCTCGATTTTGCCTCAGGTCATAATCTGGCAGTTCGTGGGTTCAAGTCCTGCATTGGGCTCTGCGCTGACCATGTAGAGCCTGCTTGGGATTCTCTCTCCCCACCTCTCCCTGCCCCTACCCTGCTGTCTCTCTTTCTCTCTCCCCCTCTCTCAAAATAAATAAATAAACTTAAAACAAACAAAAAAAGATCCCTCATGCACCTTTTGCATTCCACACCCCGACAGCAGTTCGTCTACTTTCTGGCTCCGTAGACTTGTATAGACATATGGTTTGCAGTGCCCTGCGTCTGACTTCTTTCACTTAGCATACCGTGACTCAGGATGCACCAGAAGTGTGCTCCTTCTCATGGCTGGCTAAGCGCTCAGTCGTATAGATGGGTCACGTCTTATTTATTCATCTCCAGTTGACAGACATTTGGATTGTTCTGGTTTGGGGTTCTGTGGATATTGCTGCCGTACACGTTTACATCCGAGGCTCGGCGGACATGTTTTCAGTTCTCTCGGATGGATACACAGGCTTGTGATCCTGGGCCATACGGCAGATGTATGTTTACCTTTGTGAGAAACTGCCTTACCGCCTTCCAGAGGGGCTGAGGCATTCACATCCCCACCCGCAGTACGCCAGCGTCGCTGTTTCTTCATGTCCTTGCTGGTGTTTCTAAGCATCTTTTTGATCATAGATAGTGGATATGAATTGCCATCATTGTGTTTAATGACTGTCCTAATGCAGTGGTGGTGGGCACTATCGACGTGCCTACTCTCTGTCTGAAGGGTTCTGTTAAAAAGGTACTAAAACTAGTAAGCTCGACAAGAAGTCAGGATTAATACACAAAAATCCACTGTATGTTTACTAGCAACAAAAAAATGGAAAATAAAAATAAGACATTTACAGTAGCGTAAGATGTGAAATACTTGGGGATAAATTTAACAAACTATGTGCAAGATGTATACGCTTACAACAAGGAAATTTTGTTGTGAAAAGTCAACACCTAAGTAAGTGGAGTGATGTATCGTGTTCCTGGATCGGAAAAGACAACTTCATGAGGTTGGAGCACAGCGCAGGAAATTTTGGAAGCAGACCCAGCTTAAACTATGACCGTCTGCCCCGAGAGAGAAGAGATGCTCACTCGGTATTGTAAGCTCTCCGACAAGAAGCGAGCCCTGTGTAAACTCGTCTTGCTATGGTTTAAAAAAAAAAAAAAAGAATTCTCAAGGTCTCTAGTGTTTTAAATATTAGTTTTACTATTTCTTTAAATTTCGCTATACACTCATAACCAACAGAGATTGAAATGTTTTAACAACAGCGCTGATCGGTCCCAGGACTTCTGCAGTGGCCCTCATGGTCACCAGGCTGGCTTTGCACGGTCTCAGCCTGGCCAGTGCTCCCCTGGTGCTCGCTCCTCTGCGAAGTGAATGCTGCCCATACTCGGGGTTTTTCATGCTTTTTTTTTGTTGATGGGGATTTTTTGTCTTGTAGCTCTTTGTAGCTTTTTGCTAATTAACACAGTAGAGCAGCTCCCCTTACTTTGTTCTGGCGAACTAACCGGCGTCCTCTTACTTCTAGCTGAGGACAGCTGCCTGAGGCCTATTGACAGAAACGGGAAGCTTCTCTGTCCAGGTGAGTCTGCGCAGGAGCCTTCAGAACCTAACTTAACTTTCAATAATGGCTTCCAGTACTTAACACCCTTAAATTTACCTTTCGGAAACTAATTTTTAGGACATTTTATGGTCCCAGTTCCGTCTTCACGCGTGACAGAAAATCTGAAGCAGAGATTCAGACACTTCTGTTGTCTAAAGGAAAACACCTGCCTTTCTGATGAGCTGATCCTCATTTTAGACGGCTGTTTTGATCGAGTCCTCTCTTCCTAGACTTATCACCAAAGTGTTTTAATTGTGTTGCTCATTTTATCGTGATAGTTGTGAAACAGTCTCTGCTCTCACCTCTGTAATGCATCTTGTCATTCGACTTACGTGATCGACGCTGGTCCACACAGCAGCTGTAAACATGACGGTGGCCGGCCCGTCACTCATGAATCAGTTGGGAATAGCTTGCTTTTAGTCCGTGTAAACAGCGGCTCTTTGATTTTTCTTGAGTATGAATCTAGAACATTCATAGCTGCCTCTTATTTCTGAGCATTGTTGTACAGATAACACTAGAGCGTGGACATTGAAAATCAAACTTTTTTGCATGGAGAGCACCTAATTTTTTTTTCCTCGGTGTTCTTGATTTTCAAAAAAAGACTGATTTCAGCATGTTATTTTGCCCAGGGAGGTAGAATTAACATTTATCGTGTTCTCCACATTCCTTATAGTGCCCGACAGCTGCACGGTGCAGGAGGCGGGGCTGAAGATGGGCAGTTCGCTGGGGCTGTGTCCTGGGAAGGCCCCCACTGGCTCGCAGGTACAGACTCCGTCTTCCCAGAGTCGGGGATTCTTTTTCTTTTTTTGAAGTGTATTTACTTTTGAGAGAGAGAGAACATGAGCAAGGGAGGAGCAGAGAGGAAGGCACAGAATGCGAAGCAGTCTCTAGGCTCTGAGCTGTCAGCACAGAGCCCCACGTGGGGCTTGAACCCACGAACCGTGAAATCAAGACCTGAGCCGAGTCGGACACTTAACGGACTGAGCCACTGGACGCCCCCATAAGTTCTTATTTCATCATTCTTCCCTTAACGACTGCAGCAGTAATTGTTTTTCTTAGAACTTTCTTAAATGGTACCTTTTCTGTTAGGCATATGTCCATATAGTTCTTTGTGTTTAAATAAAAAATACCGTCAGAGCATATTTATAAGGTTTTTTTTCTGTGAAAATTCTGTCATAGAAGACCTTTAAAGTTGAGTGGCCACCTGTTTGAATCACTATATTTCAGAAATTCTAAAATGCACCCATTTCCCCCACGTTTTGACATCTGTGAGATTAGGGTCCCCCTCACAGTCTGCGGCATCTGTGATCAAGCTGACGCAGTCTCTTTCTCGGCGCGACTGAACGTGATGAGTAACGACCACGGTCTCTTAGGTTGAGTGAAAACAGTGTATTGACCTTGCCCTGAATTTCTCTCTGCAGCAGTGCAGTGGTCTCAGAGCAGTCCTCTTTCTAATCAGTATTCATTTTCTGTGTAAAATATTTGGTCGACCTTTGCAGGAGCCCTACCTGTTCTCCAAACTCTCATTACGGTCCTCGAGTCACCGCGTCTTCCGGTTAAGGCTCGGCGTCAAGGGAAGCCAGCCTCCCGTCAGGGTCCCTGGGGCTCCTGGATCCACTTCATCAGTTCCCCAGCTGCCTCCTCTTTAATCCGTTCCTCCCCGGAACTTCACCACGTGGGCGTGCACAGCAGGCTGGTGGGGGGTGGGGGGAACCGTGACAATAAGACTGAGTCTGAAAGGAAAGGAAATGACCTGACAGATCAGGTTCCTTGGACAGAAAATAAGGTCACAACCAGGTGACACCGAGGAAACCCCGCTAATGCTCACAGTGCAGCAAGGCCCTCTGGGGAGTGGCCGGGAAAGAAGTGAAGGCAGTAGTGAGGGGGGACACTGACGTAGTGGCACCTACAGGAGTAAACACGTTGGGGTGAAGCCTCTTACGTTTCTAGGCAGGTGAGATTATTGTTGAAATTGCGACATTAAATTGCCCAGCATCTTTATTTGTATGTAATATGAGTTATTAAAATTTCCCGGACCATTGGCTTTTCTTTTCCGGAAGCAAATAATACATGTATAAATGTTTTAAATTTAGATTAAATTGCATTCATTGATCTTAGCTGTTCCTGTTTTTCACTGTGGGGAGTGACGCTCAGTCCGGGGCCGAGATGGAGATCATAGTAGAGGAAACAACGTCTGCGGGAGACGTGAGTGATTTCACTGTTGTTGGCGTCCGGGATGG